>JARVLU010000599.1:26247245-26257267 GCA_031762415.1 Simpsonichthys santanae | reverse complement strand
CTGAATAAAATATTAGATGTTGGCACCTCCACATCATTGCATTCAGTTTTTATTCACAATTTGTTTAGTGTCCCAACCTTTTTGGAATCCGGTTTGTAGATGCACCTGTAGCGTCAGTTTAAAACTTTTGTATGGTCTGGTAAATTCAGTTGTTGCAAATATTGTTGAACATGTAGCATGCATGCGAGTTACATGTTTGGGAGTTATTAATTGTATTCGGCAATGACTTTTTCAAATATTTTGCCCATCCAGCACTTGCAAGTACATAACCACAAACTGATGTCTGCAGATCACTTAAGCTCCAACCAACACATTTAGTGAGGGCTTTAACATCAGTTCTTCTACTTACAAAACAATCTAGAGTGTCTGCAGGGATTTTAGTGTTTTTGAAAGTGTTGCTGTAAGGCATTTCCCCCTCTGCCTAGTATAAAGAACATTTTTGCTTCATATATGGCTTTACCTGACTTTTTGGCCTTCTTCTCTTGAACAAACTTTTCTTGCTCCTTCTGGAAGTCTCCTAAAATAGTCTGCAATCACACAAAAGCTGAAGTTGTTAAAAAGATAAACAATTATAGGAATGTTACACAAATATTCAAAATTATAAACAGAATTGAAACTCATTATTGGTTACAGCTCAAAGAAACAAGGGGAAAAAAGTTCAAATTAGTTGGAAAATAAGAAGTTATGCGATTTTAGAGGAATAAAAAAAGATACAAATTTCTCCTAATGTCTAGATCATATCATCCTGAATCTGGGGCTTCAAAATCAACTTCTGAGTCAACAGATTAGCATTGAAAGTTGCTCAAAATGCAGAAAACAGTTTATACTAAAATCCCCCACTTTATTCACAATAGATCCTAATCCACGACTTTTGATCATTGAACATTGAGACAAATGTGTGAACTCACCTTTCCCAGTGACTGGGAATTGTAACATACCCAATCATTACAAGCACATCACTTAAAAAAAGATACAGTACATATCTGTCACTAAATAGGACATTACTCAAATTGGCTCCCTTGGTAGATTTAAAATCTCAAAAGAGCAATGCCGTGCCTTGTCTATGATGCCGTCAATCTTCCCCTCTTCCACCGTCTTCTTGATGGTCTGAGCAGTCCCCACCACAGACTCAGACAGCTTCTTGGTGGCATTGGAGGCAAAACTGAAGATGTAATCTGGAGACACAAGAGAAAGCAGAGTTGCAAGAAGACTCATTTATCAGGCCAGCTTCTGAAAATGAGGAACAAAAAGCAGACGAGGACAACAGCAGTTTATTGTTCAGTCTGGATCTAAAAGCAAGTAGGAGTTAAAACGTCAGAGCTGAGAAAGTAGTCAGACCTCTCAAACACTTTGACTTTACATCCAAAACTAGCTTAATTCACCACAATAAAAAAATAACACTTTAAGGACACAGAGTGATGAAAAACTGATAAATTATTGTTTCCTCACCACCGAAACCTGGTCTCTGCTCCGGGGTTTCCTGCTTCGTCTCTGCTTCTCCATGATTTTCTTGGTCAGCTGGTTGCTGTTTGTTTACCTCGTTTTGGGCTTCCACCACCTTCTCTTCCTGCTCCACATTCAGACTTTCCTTCTCATCCGACGGCTTCTCCAAACCCAGCCACGTCCCCAAGCCTTTAAACATGCTGGCAGACAAAACGATAAACTCTCCAGAGAGGGGCTGACAGAAAAACACCAAACTAAACCAAGTACACAGCTGGGGATTTATTTTGCGTAACCAGGAAATGAACCGACAGGACTTCTTCTACGCTCCGTGCTTTGCGGGTGTTGCATCATATCGCCCCCTAGCGGTCATATTGAGGTGACTCATTTGTAAAAAGATGGTCAAAAATGTAATATTATCACAGAAGAAAAATCCTACATAAGGATATGAACAGTAGAACACACATTTATATGAGTATTTATGTTATAGTGGACGTTAGATATTAGATAAGTACATGTATTTATATTTTAATCTTAAACTTCGCAGTACGCCCAGCAGGTGGCAGTAATGAGGTAATCGTATTATCTTTCAGCATAGCAGGCAGATAGATGATAGACAGATTCGGGTGAGTTTCGTTTCTTTCTTTTTTAAATGTTTTACTGTTCTTGGTTTGTGTGAATTAGCTCATAGCAAAGAATCTGCGCCAGAAAATAGTGTCGCCCTCGCTGTTTCGTTTCAACCCCGTTTGGAATCAATGTAATAAAGTGTTGTATATTTAGCCCGGCCTCTGCCGTTGTCGAGATGACACCAAACTCTATGTAAAAATAACTACAATGAAAGAGATTACATCCCTTCACGTATTTTTTGTAGACCTGTAAAAAACTAAAACATGCACATTATTAATTTAGAGGCTGTGGTTAAATCGGCAGTAAATAAAAAGCGAAAGTGTTTAATATAATTATTATTTGGTGACATAATTTACATGCCAAAAATGTCCAAATTTAAGATTTTTTTTCTTTTCAAACGAGTCATTTAAAACTGCTCCTTTTTTCATTTATTTATTTATTTATTTTTTTTTTCAGGTGAAAAAATGACGATTTTGGTGGTTTTAGATTTCGACCACACTGTGGTTGATGACAACAGTGACACCTGGGTGCTCAAGTATGTAATAATAGTTCAATAAGCCAGGAAATACCAGAGATTAAGTGTCATTCATGTTCAGTAAACATAACCAAATGTTGTGTTGTTTCCTGTCTTCAGATGCCTTCCAGGTCAGACTCTTCCAGACTGTCTGAAGAACTCGTACAGAAAGGGCCACTGGACTGAGCACATGGGCAGGGTGATGAGCTACATAGGTTAGAGATCAGTATATTGTTTTTCCAGCCTTTTATTGCTTCTTTCAACCTCCTCAACCTTCAGCTCTGTTCCTGTTTCATTGATTCAAACAGGAGACCAGGGGATCAGTCCTGACAGGGTCCGCGGAGTGATGGAGACCATCCCTCTAACCAGTGGAATGACAGAATTGCTGACATTTATTTCAAAAAATAAATCCGCCATCGACTGTATTGTCATCTCTGACTCCAACAGCATCTTTATAGACTGGATCTTGAAAGCAGCGGGACTCCAAGAAGCTGTGGACCTGGTTTTTACCAACCCGGCTTGGTTTAACGAGTCCGGGTTCATGGAGGTGGAGCGCTATCACTCCCACGACTGCGATAAATGTCCCGTCAACCTCTGCAAGAGGAGGGTCCTGGAGCTCTATGTTTCCGACCAGACTGAGAGTGGCACGCCGTACGAGCGAGTTATTTACGTTGGAGATGGAGGCAACGATCTCTGCCCTACCTCCTTTCTGAGAGAGCATGATGTAGTGATGCCCAGGAAGGGGTACACTCTGGAAAAACTGCTGGCCAAACTAAAAACACAAGAAGGTGACCCCTCTGTTGGAGCTGAGGTGATTGTTTGGAGCAGTGGCTCTGACATCCTCCATGCACTGAAAACAAGGATGTGACACAGCGACCGTAACTGCAGCGATTGATTTCAAAAGTCAAAAATGCACTTATTGAGCATACAAAAGACAATTTACTATTATCTTAAGTATAATTGTGTTATATCATTTTAAAAAGCGATACACTTGTTGCATTATTTTAGAGACTGATCAAAATAAATGTTTATTTTCCCTTTGATGTCAGGAAAACAATTCTAATCAGGCAACAATAAATATGTGCTTTTCTAATTTTCCATTTTTGAAGACTGTTTTGGGTAAGATTTATTTTTTTTACTGACTTCTAAAAGAAAGGAGCTTGTAAGCTGTGAACCTGATCTTTACAGTAACAAACTGATTTTTGTGTGTGTTTGTGTGTATGAGTCTAGCTGCAGTACACACTGATCAAAACAACAGTTTGTATGTGCAGTGAATGTTGTAACCAGTGATACCAGTTATGGTTACATTCAGTCAAACAATCTGCAGAGTGGAGACATGACATGCTGCAGGAGGAAGCTTTTTTTGCAGCTCTCGGCTGTACACAGGTGCTAAATAATTTAAAAATAATTCATTTTAAATAAAAAATGTCATGCCGATCGTGCGACTCATCCATCAATCAGCCAATTGTGTGTTGTGTCCACTCTTATTTTGAAAAACCGAGATCGAGCGAGTCCGCGAACAACGAACAGCAAAGTAGCAAAGGACTACTTTATTTCTAATGTGTCAGATGCTGAGAATCATGTGAGGTAATGAAAAAGATGAGATCTCAGCAGGGGATCGTTTCAGCCATGTTACCACAGTGCTCTAAAGAGAGGCCTCCTGTGGGTACAGAAAACTGACCTTCAGCTGACCATAGCAAGTTTTGTCATTTCACTGGCTTTGTGGTCCTGCCCTGTGCTCAGAAGCAAGTTAGGTTTAGAGTTGAGGTCAACACAGAAAAGGAGTTCATTCCAACAATCAGCACTATAGAAAATTACAATATAAAGTGAACTGTGTATGGTAAGAGTCAGTTTTTTTTTCTCCGCCAGTTTCATAAATAAGTTTGACTTGACCGGGCAACATAGTCGTCAAACTGCTACGTCTTATTGTGTCTTTATGTGTTTATTTCCACATGTATAGTCAGGAACACGAGTTAAATTATCAGGTAGATGCAAGTATTTATTATGAGGATTAAATCCAGATCAGCAGGAAACTACAGTATACTGTATTGTAAGCCAGTTTTGTAGTACATGATTCTGGTTGCTTATCAGAAAAAACAAGAGTCTCAAAATGACCAACAAGCCGGGACTAATTTGAGCTGGATCCTGCTGGAACAGGACCCGGGAACGCTCTTATTTTGACAGGGTGCGTTCTGGTAACTGGATCCGGTAACTCTCAGGCTTACTAATAATATTTATGAACAAATATGACTGCCTTGAACAAATAAAACATATATTGGATATGTAATCTGAAAACAATTACATGAACACAAATTTTAAAAGTACTGGCAAAATCACATTTGGGGTAGTCTATCTCAAACTGTGAAGGTTTACAGTGAAACTCGCCACATCAGTTGTTGTCAGGTGCTCAGCTCTGTACATTTTACAAAGCACAGCAGCGTCTAAGCAACACTCTGAGGGCTTTAAATGTTTTCACTGGAGCAATATGGCTAGTAACCTGTTTATGTTGCATGGTAAGGGCTCCTTAAAACACCTAATAGATTCAAACTTGCAAACCCAAGTCTACATAAACTACAAAACTAGATGAAGCAAGTCTAGTTTTGTAGTAGACAAGCATGGCTCATCCATTTAAGACTTTACCAACAAATATCAGTTTAACCTCTGAGGACTTGTTTAGTGCAGCCACATAGAGTTGGGGTTAGTCATGTAAGTATTGTGAATGCAGAACTGTGTTTCAGTGAATCACGACTGAAAGTATGCTGTGCATTCCTGCACATCACTCGTATGTTTTCAGGTT
The DNA here is from genome assembly GCA_031762415.1 of Simpsonichthys santanae. NCBI lineage: Eukaryota > Metazoa > Chordata > Actinopteri > Cyprinodontiformes > Rivulidae > Simpsonichthys > Simpsonichthys santanae. Next base: position 26,251,889 of record JARVLU010000599.1, on the reverse strand, counting down.
TTACAGGCAGATGGAGACCATTGTTCAGCCCTGACATTCATTTAACACATGAACATGGAACAAATTGAATTGGTTTTTGTTTGGTTTGGTTTTGCCTATAATTTTCACATCCACCTAACAAATTTCAAACCTGAATGAATTGATATTAAATTAGATCATCTAACACTATTTCTGGACTCTGCATATTACATTACTTTTCTATTTGCGTGCAGCCACCTTATCGTCAAATGGCTGATTTCCATTCAAACTAATTGGAGTATTGTTCCAATGAGACAATATGGGACCAGCTCAGAAACCTCAGATAGAAATGTCAGAAGTGTCAAGTCCAGTTGAAGGTTGAGTAAATTTGATACAAGTATTGTAATTTATCTGATCTGTGGGCAGTATTTATACACTTTGAATACTTACTTTGGGCAATGGTACCTTTACGGGAGAAGTTAGTTGTATTCTCTGGTTTTTATTGCATTACCTCCTTCGAAACTTAGTAAAGTTTCTACAGGGATCTCAAGAAGAAGCTGAAACTTTGCATCGTGTCAGATTTTTATTTTAGTTTTCATCACATTATACACAGAACATGTTTACCATGTTGGCAACATGTTGGCAGTTCAAGGTAAAGCTATCGCCTCACCTATGGTGGCAGGTGATAACAATGGATCACATTTGATCAGCTCTTCACTCTTGATGCATCATGCATCCATCTCCGTCCTGATTCAGTTGTTACAATCATCCTGCTGCCTTTTACAAAACAAAATGGTCTGGTTGTTTTATCCCAGATTGTAACAGCAAGATAAAAGTTCTTACAGTACAAAACCTGAATTTAGAGCAGAGCAGTAATAAAATATTAACATGAAAATGAAAGGAGTGGGTTTGAGTTACTGATCACCTGCAGTAATAATAATTTTCTCACGTTTGCAGTTTGTGCTATAGCATTGACTATTAGAGGGCAACCAGATCCACAGGGAACGTTCTACTCTATAATTTAAAAACACAAATGAAGCAAGGAAAAGAGTTATATCACTGTAACGCCCCATTTATTTTGTACCAAGGTGAATATCTAAAGAAGCAGTCCCTGGATAAAGCAGACTATCTGATTTGCACAGTAATCTGGACTATATGAGGGTGTTGCCATGGCCCCCTACACATTTATTCAACATATCCATTCAGCTCAAGCAAAAGATGACTTCTACCTCAGGGTTTTGCTTTTTTGGAACGCACCAAGAAGCAGCTATGCACTAGAAGATACACCACTCTGATACGCCGCTACCATCATGGACATAACATCTGCGATAGGTGGTTTCCATGGCCTTATCAAAATCAGGTCATGACCTACAGACGATGACGCTAACCTGGCCAGTTGACATGACCTTGTGTCATGGGTCTCCCACACTGCCCACCCAGTACTCTAATACTCTACCACCACAATGATAAACCACCATGATCTTGCTATAGAAGCTTTGCACATGTTCAAAACTATCCTGGACCTACCATGTGACAGGAGGCACACACTGCGTTCTTAATACATGTCTGAAGACCTCACTAAGACCATCCATGTTCTGTGGGATTTTTTTTTATATACTGCAGTGGAGTCTTCATCCAATGTGAAGGAGGCTTTAGTGGAATGAGACTGATGACACAGGTATTAATGTATGGGTTTACTCATAGTCATGGCAATAGCAACTTCAAACTATGCATACTGATAAATTGTATGTTGTAACTGAAACACTGCAAACAATTTGTCAGCAGTTGTTTAGTCAAATACATGCTGCAAATATATTGGTCTAAAGGCCAGCACTTATTTAAATTAATGGATGGCACTGGCTCAGTTTTGTGTTGCACATACAATATTAGCAACCCTCAAGAGAGACAAGAAGCACTCCACACAGCAGTATAGGTGTTTTTGTTGCAAACACAAACCAACAAAAACATTAAAACCTTTAAATTTCCAGTATGATGTAAGGTTTGGCGCACAGTGCTCATTTTGTAATAACTAACAAGGGAGCTATTTTCCTCTTTACTGTCCCCCATGGTGGAATTATACGTGCATGAACCAACAACTCCTGAGTCGATTTCTTCAGCACAGGGGATAGGACGTCTCACAGCTTGCTGAAGCTCCAGAGACAAAATGAAGGTGCTTCACATTTCCACTCTTTATGAAGTGTGTATAGCACCACTTGTCTTTTCCTACAGCTTAAACTAATATTCAGCAAGTCAGAGTTTAACTTAACTCACCTTCTGAGGTGAAAATCCCCTGTCTTTTTAATGCACACTGGAGAATATCTCTTATGAAAAGAGAACTATGCTCCATCCAGCCATCCGTCAGTCCGTCCATACAGTACATACATACATCCCCTATCCTAAGGTCCTAAGTCAGGTCGTGACTAAGATTCTCAAGGGAAATCAAGACATACCAAACCCCAGGGACACTATTCAGCTCCTCATGGGAAACCCCAATATGTTCTCCGGCCGAGAGGATACATGATTCTTTCAGTAAGTTGTGAATCTCAGGGTCTCTTTCCTATGTGCTCTACCTGGAAAACCTCCAGAGGGAGGTGGTAAATGGTAAATGGAGCTTACTTATACTGTACAGTATAGCGCTTTCCAGCCCCCTATGAGGGGCCCCAAAGCGCTTCACGGTACCAGCCATCCACCCATTCATACACACATTCATATGCCGGCAGTGGTAGGCTGCCATGCAAGGCGCCAGCCAGTCCTACCCGGAGCAACTCGGGGTTAAGTTTCTTGCCCAGGGACACAACGAGGTATGAAGTGACCGGGGATCGAACCCTGGACCTTCCGGACCTTCCTGAGCCGGCTGCCCTGCCTCTACACCATCTCGGCCTCCAGAGGGAGGTGTTCAACAGACATCTCAAGCTCGCACTGGATAACAGTTCGCATCATCTCATCTCTGAGGCTGATCCCATCCACCCTATGTGGGAAGCTCATTTCAGCTGCTTAGATCTGAGGTCTTGCTCTTTTTGTTAAGATCCATTGATAAAGGTTGGAATAACTATGGACCAATAAATCAAAAGCTTTGCCTCATGGCTCAGCTCCTCTTTGACCACACCAGCCTGGAGCAGTGCCTTCATTACTGTCTACGGGGCCCCTATTTGTTGCTCTATCACCTGCTTCATACTGCCTTCAATCATAAACAAAACTCCAAGATTCTTGAATGCCTTTGCTTGAGGCAAAGCTTCATCCCCAGCCCAGCAAATCAATGTGGACTTTATCTCCTAGATGCTCTTTTATGCCAAGTAAAAGCACAGATCTTCTCTTAACAACTCTATGGATAGCATTTTGCAAATTTCATAGTTCCTCTTATCCTGGTTGTCTTTAGAGGACATCAAAATCTTTTAGACATGTTTGATAATGTTGACTCTTCCTGGGTTGTAGGCTCCTAATGTACTGTATTTATGGGGCCAGAAGAAAAACTTGTGAGGCTTTCCTGTCTTCTTGCTGTTACTCTCCTGCTTTTGGTTTGCTGGCATATACCTGCACCCATGTGTGTGCACCCACGTGTGGATCAGCCTGGGGAAACATAGTTGAATGGTGCTAGCAGGCAGATCCAGGATCAGCTCTCTGATTCGCCTCTTGCCTAATGAATATTTTATGTGGCACTGAAATTATAACTTTGAGAACTAAAGAACATTGAAAGCACAGCAGGAGTTTTGTTTTCAATGTAACCAAATATTACCTGTAAGACGTGAAAGTAAAATGCTCAGTAATGTTGGCTGAGCTCAAGACCATAACTCTCAAAACTCAGAATTAATTTTAAAGATCCACTGTTGGAGATTTTATGTATAAATATTGTTTCTAAAGCAATAGTTCCCAGAGTCACTGTGTTCCAGTGATTTAATATCACTATCTAATGCTGAACACTCTGCTGGAGGTTACAAAAGGCAATAAAAGAGGAATAATTTCCAGAGCTGGATTGCAGCTGCCTGAGGAACCAGGCAGTGATGGTGGTGCTCAGGTGGCTGAGTTATGATCCTCACACGCGACTGAAGCTTCTTCTCTCTAACAACTGGCCTTCACCCAACAGTCGTCTGAAATACCTGGTTTAATCTGTGTAATTTGAGTAAATGACTGTGACGATTCACTTTCTGTGCCCTCTTTAGCACATATGTTCTAATAACTCCTCTGTAGTGTAATAAGATGAGATCCAGCTTCAAGATCTGATCAATGGGGGATTACTGCTGGCACCCTGTGTCCAAGGCTCATTGCCAGCTGATCTGGGAGTGAAGGCCAAATCAAAACATTCCACTTTAAGAATGAATATGATGCTGTAACTGACAATAAATACAGTTTTTTTATTAGAGTCAGAGTTGCTTTACTTTTCATTCGCACCACATGTGATACATGAAGTGGAATGAACTTGTTTACACAGGGTCCCAGTTACATCCAACAATAAAATGTAAAAGCAAAACAGTAATATCATCTAAGATATGAACTAAGAAAAGCGTTATCTAAAAATACGCTAAGCACTAATAGTATAAAAACAATACGTCGAACAGCAGCACAAACATGAGTCTGTGTGAGCAGATGAGCATGAATGAACACATCAACATGAAACAGATCAGCAGCAACATGATGTGATGTTTCACAGTGATTATTCTGGTTAGATATTCATGAGTCTAACAGCTTCAG
>JARVLU010000599.1:26045276-26055915 GCA_031762415.1 Simpsonichthys santanae | reverse complement strand
AATGGCACTGAACTCACTCCATCTTAATATCAGTTTTATTTGACCAATACAGTAGTTGCATTTTTTATTTTTATTTTTTTAACCTTTCTATTTGGGCTTTTTGATCGCTGACCAGTGCAATGTCTTTTGGCAGGACTCTCTCAGCTCCTGTCAGTTTACAGCTACTGTACATGCAAGAAGATCACACCATACTAACCCAGTGTTACATCTTTGGGCATCCTGTTTGTGCTACATTATTCCCAGACCTTGTCACGATCATGGTTGTAGGCTTGGCTGGATGCCAACATTGCAGCTTCAAACTTTTGAAAGCCAAGCAATGACGTGCTGCCCCCATGCCCCACACAGGTCTCCTTCTCATAAATCACTCCTTGTCGTGAATGAGTTGTGCAGCCTCCAAATCTCTGTGGGCTAATCACATTCTATCACGTGTCATGAAAAGCTACTTGTGTTCTTGATATGTGTTTCAAGACCTCACAGGAACCCTGCAAAGACAATGATGGTACAGGGACATCTTTTGGTATCACATGCTTTCATCCAGTGTGAAGGAGCTGCCTGGGATGAAATACATTTACTGTATATGTATGTTTTTATGGGCTTAACAAAACTTTTGATTATTAAAAAACAACATTTTGCTTTTTGAAATGGCTATAAATTTCCTTTGGGAGTGAATGTGTGCCTATGCTTTTTTGTTAAGGACAACATAAATGTTCTCCTACAGCAATTGTCTGTTCAAGGCAATAAATAAATAAATAAAATACAATCTTAAGGTGTTCCTACAGCAAATCTTTGTTATGACAGCAGATGAAACTCCACTACACAAGTATCAAAAATGGTTTTACAAATGTGTCAGTTTATTGTTTTTGGTAAAAAAGTGTTTTGTTGTGTGTAAGCTTAAACCCAGTTATTGGAAAGCAATTCTGTTGTAGAATATTGTAATCTATTTTATTATTATTGACTTTAATTTATCATTGTAGGCTCTTTCGCAACACAGTTCCACAAAATGGTTGCACAGACCAGTTCTTCTTTAATCTCCCTCTGGCCATTCATAAATCACAGTTGGGGCTGGCCACTTCTCACACCTACAAACACTTTCAGAAATAAACTGGGCAGTGTGGAATCAAAGGAGTCACGGAGCAGAACTCGGCTAAGATGAAGTGAAGTGAAACAGTCAATGTGTGACACATGTCTCTCTTGTGCTATTTACAAAACAAAGAATTACCTCATTGCCGTGTGTTATCATTGTTATTCTCTCAGTAATAAATCTAGTTTTTAATCCTGCAACTGTGTGGTCACACACTACTGTCATCAGTTAAGAAAAGATAGAACTTTATTGATCACACAGGAAATTGTTGTTCATCACATTATTGAGCCGCAGCACAGCAGATTACTTTGTACTTTTTCATATGTTGGCGTTTACCTCTGCTACCACCTTGCTTGGTGGCACAAGTCACAACAGCAGGGGGTTGGCGTTGACACCCCCATCGCTGCCTCGTTCTTTTCAAAAGTCACACTGAGACAGCCAGAATGCATCTTGGTCCTGGCTGATTTGACTCATGGTAATGTTTGTGTCCACCACCAGGACAAACAACAGTGTACATAGATAGACTGCATACAAACAGAACATGAGATTTGCTGCCAAGTAAAATAAATAAATACATAAAGAACCAGAATGCATTTTAAAATGTCCAAATTTAAATAAAATTATAAACAAGGACAAATATTTGCATGGTAATGGTATAGGGCTAATTTTCTCAGTTTACATCAGAATGCCTCAACCTTTTGCAATGTTGTCATGAGGTGACAGTACACACCATGTATAGCAATTTTTTTTTTTTTTTTTTTTTTTTTTTTATTTTGTGATTGCAATATTGTATTGTGGCCATACTGAATCAGATTGACTTCAAAATGTAATCAGATGTAGACGAACAACCAATGATTGTTTTACACGAGTTTCATTTAAACTGGTGCAGGTCAGGGTAAGCTATTTTGCTAAAAGACAGATAAACAAGCACATGCACAAACACAGGCAAACATAACTGCCTGCTTTCCATGCCATAAAAATGTTTTGTGGAAGCACTCCTTTCACAACTTGACACACTAGAAAAACAAGTGATTTCTGTATATGAGATAAAAACCTGCAAGCATTTATTATGAGGATGTTTATTCAAATGCTGACATGTTCATAAATACTGATTTTGCAACTACTTTAATCAATTTTACATTTATTTTTTGTCCTTGCCTTAAGCCTTTTTCGTGTCACTCAGTAAAAGATGTACACAGGATGTGTAAGCAGAGATTTAGTTCTACTAATAACAGTTTTCATCACAGAATCTCACACTAAACCACTAATACAACTGTACTGAATGTGTGGTGGTTGCTCTGCCTTCATTTTTCTCTGAGTAGCAAAAATTGCAAGTCGCCACTCGACTGCTGTCAATGCAAAACACCACATAAAAGTATTTCAAAACAAAGTTTAGTTTTAGAAAATCTTCCAATATCTAATTTCATAAAGCAGTGAACACATCATTCACCTATAATCATCACCTAAATATCTTTTTTTTTTTCAAGCTTGCCATGCTGGTTCTCTGTGGAGATGGTTGGACAGCATGTTTTAATGCTTCAGGGCTCTCCAGGCGTCTGTCCCGTGAAGCCTGACTGGCTTACAGCCCCTGGTCAGTGGAGGAAATGAGGTTGAGGTGGGTCACTCTCCAAGGCACAGAGCCACCACAGTCCAAGTGAAGCACTGACCCCCAGCAGACTTCTAATGGATTTTAGGCATCATGGGCAAACACACAGCTGGAGCCCAAACAAGCTCATCAGAGGGTCCCAGATTTCTGTCTCCCCCATCAACCCATGCACCCACCCACACCATGCTGTCTAGTGAGGATATTTGTTTTCTTTATGACAGGCAGTCATTAGAAAAAAAAAATCTAATAAATTAATAAATGCCATTATTTTTGTTTTTTGACCAATGCTAAAATAATGTTTTTGCAACAATTATTTACAAAAAAAGTTGTTTGTCAGGTTTATTTATTTATTTATTTTTATATATTTTAAGAATTCATAAAATAATCAAAAACTAATTTTAGAGTTTTATAACCTTATTTTAGTTTCTCACTGTTCTTCCCAGATATTATAGTTCTCTGTCCTTGTGTGGGAGTTTATTTGTGTTGTCTTATTTATGACAAGATAAATGCAGTAATGCACTGTGGACAGGAGTCCACCTCCTTTTATATAATCAGAAAAATAAAGTTAAATCAAAAGTTACAAAAATGATGATGTGCGGTTTGAACAAAACAGTATTTACTGTTTCTTTCTGACAAAGTGACACTTTCTTGAATGGACTGAAACAAAAGTGGAGTCAAACAAAGCCAGGCCCTGTCACGGTTCCATACAGGAGTTGATCTTTGTTGCCTCACATGAGGAAGTCATGAGTAAATGTCAGTGGCGAAGCAGCCTCTGGCTTGGCAAGGTTTTAGCTTTTGTCTCATGGAAGTCATTGGTATTGATTCGTGCTTGAGGTGTCTCTCTGTGGAGATTGGCTTGCTGTGCTGGCCTTATCTTGGGTGGCAGTGTATTCATAGTGTACTGAACAATGGAGCTGAGGGATGATGCAGCTAAATTGTTCTGAATGACTTTCATAAGCAACAGGGGCCTGTGGGTTGTAAGAAAAAAGAAAAATAAAATTGGAGGATATTGAGGACGAAGGGACCTCTACATACTTCAACTTTATTTTGGCAGAAGTAGTTGATAATAGAACAATTTCAGATGGAGTTACTGCATGTGTGACGAGCGGCACAGTTAAATGTAAATATTAAACCAACAGAAGTTGCTTTGTATAAACAATTTTAATGTGTAATTTTAAACTACTACATCATATATTTGGGCAGCACAATGGGACAGTTGGTAGAGCTGCTGCATCTCAGCGAGAAGGTTGCCCTGGTTCAAATCTCGTCCGGGGGCCTTTCTTGATGGAGTTTGCATTTTCTCTCTGTGCGTGCATGGGCTTTCTCTGGGTACTCCCTTTTCCTCCCACAGACCAACAACTTGCATGTTAGGCTGATTGGTAAATTGTCCCTGGGTGAGAGTGAGAGATGAATGATTGTTTGTCTCATTGTGTCCCTGTGATGGACTTGAGACTTGTCCAGGGTGTCCCCCGCCTCCCGCACAATGATGGCTGCACATGGGCACCAGTGCCGGCCACGACCCAAAAATGAAGAAGTGGGTAAAGTTAATGGATGAATGGATGGATACACCATATATTTTAGAAAAAAAAAAAAAAAGATGAATATTGAGTGATGTGCTCCTGATGGGACGAGGCTTGAGTGATAAATAGTACAAGTGAGTTTTACTCTAACAGAGAAGATGATACAATTTTCTGTCGTTATAACATAAATTAGTTTTAACCTGAAGAGTATCCAAATAGGGCAGCACGGTGTCACAACTGGTAGAGCTGCTGCCTCTCAGCGAGAAGTTGACCTAGGCAGTCAGAAAAACAATAATTTGTACAAGTCCTTCAAGACATACATAAAAATGGTCAAACTTGCTAAAAACTCCTGGATGGATATTGCACAGATAGTGTACACGAGGAATTCCATTTGTTGAAAAATGTGGTGCTCTCTTTGTAACAGATTTGTGACCAAACAGCAAATGTAGGGATGGGATGTAGGCCCTAGACCAGGGGTCTGCAACCTTTATGATCAAAAGAGCCATTTTACGCCTTCGTTCACTAAATTAAATGTGTTCAGAGCTGCAACAACCTGCTACAACTGTGATTATCAACTGCTGGCCCATGGGCCACTTTAGGTTTGTTGGAGAGGCTTTTGTAGCCAGTAGTGGTGACACTATAAATGTAAAAAATCTAATAATTTATATTTTTACAATTTAAGACAAATGAAAAGACCAGATTCTTGTAGGGGGTGGGGTGGGGGATGAAGGGTGTATATATATTTTTTTATTAATAAAAACTATGAGCTATGCATTTTTTTAATCATGGAAAAAAAAATTTGAGTAGAAATAAAGCATCACATTAAAGTGAGTGTGTTTTACTCCTTGTACATGTTCCAGCAAAAGAAATGACAGGAAAACAGCTAAAACTAGTCATTTGTTGTTGTTTGTATAACGACCAATAAAATTCAGTTTTATGTCAGTTTTGGTCAAAGCTTGAAAGAGCTGCTGCAGAGGGACTAAAGAGCTGCATATGGCTCCAGAGCCGCAGGTTGCAGACCCCTGCTCTAGACGGACCCGTGCTGTGATGTGTACTGTACGTAGTGGGAAGGGTTTCCCTGGAGCTCTGCACCAAGTGTCTTGTGAACTATAAAAGGTGCGTCTGAAAATCAATGACTTTTACCCTCATAACTGCAAACCAACTGTTCGACTTCAAATGTAGTTAGACCGAGTGCTTCCCCAACTCTGCAATGACAGACTGCAACAAGAACAAGTGAAGGCATCGCAATATAAAACTAATCCATAGACTGAGGAAGCTCCTGTCAAGGAAATGTACCTGCAGTTGACCTGCAGAACTGCAGAGGCTTTTATTTGTTACAGACAAGAACAGATAGTGCTGAAGTCCACTCCTTCCATTAGAGGAAGACAGAAAAAGCCAGCCAATGTATGTAGATCTTCCAACAGCTAATACTTTGCCAGAATTGGAACACGAGAGGAAACAGTGATATCAAAATGGCAGCAGATCTCCAACATAAAATTTGGAAAAATGAATTAAAGGTGTACCCAGTCAAAGTTCAGGCCTAAGTGAAATGCAGAGGAACTTTGTTTAATGAATTGTGCATAAACAAGTGCCTGCGAATCACAATGAACTGAAGTGGCATGAAAAGATGAGCAGAAGTACTTTGTATTCTGACAAAAAAAGACACTTTCAAAGACTCAATAATTGTGACTCTCATTTTAATGCCTCAGACTTATTAACTTAATTCCACATTTTGATAAAGATCTGATGAATGTGATTGGCTTTTGATACATTTAACTATAGTGATAAAAGAGAATGTACTTTATTTTTACCATGATTCTCCCATCAGGAATCTTTAAGATGGTACTTTGTGAGAGACAGTTTATTTATTTATTTATTTATTTATTTATTTATTTATTTATTTATTTATTTTCTGTATGTAAATGTTTAGGAGGTGAGATAATACAAAAACATGTTTTTTGGACAGATGTTTTAAAATATGCTGGTGAAGATTTCAGTATTGAACTTTTTTGATGTTTTAAAATACCATCATGAAAAAGGAGTTCTTATTTTTGGGATTGTTTTTGTTTTACTTAGTACATTTTTGTTTTTGATCACTTTTTTCCAGTGCTTAGCCTTCCTCCTGATTTCCTTATTTTTTTCTTTGGTTAGCTTCACTTGCTCATTCATTTTGGCATCATTGCCTTTGTTCAATTCAGCGTTGTCTCTCCTGGTGTCTTTTTGCTAATTTCCCCTCAACTCTTGTTCCTTCATTTTTGGTCTTCCAGATTATTTTCTGCCTTGTTGGAAACTTTACTATTTGTCTTCAGGTTGTTCAGATTGCCCTTCTCACACTTAATCTTTGAAAGTTTGGTAACACTTTACAATAAGGTACACAAAGTTTGATTAACTACTAGGGAACACATCAGGAACAAACCAGGAGCTAATGTGTAGTAACCAGTACTTACTGGGGAACACATAGCCAAGCCTTATTAGGAGACTGTTGGTTTGTTACCACATGAACAAACCAGTAGGTAATGGTCAAGTAATGATTAAGTAATTATTGGTTCCTCAGTAAACACTTGGTATGAGGGTTCGGTACATCAGTGAACAAAATAATAGACAGACCATGATTTGGTACTCAGTAAGTGATAGTCAGACATAGATAACAGTAGTACAAGATGATGAAATTGTTAATGTCTTTCATCAACAGGTTTACAAAAGAGAAAATCCAATAAAATCAGTAATCACTAGGAAACTGTTTTTTGACATTCATGAGCTGTGACCTCAATGGTGCAGGGTTTATTCAGAAACCACATGGAGAATTTCATCTCTGTTTATGTGGTAATAAACCAGTAGTCCCCTAATAAGGCTTGGCTGTGTGTCCCCAAGTAAGTACTGGTTAACTACCCATTAGCTCCGGATTTGTTTCTTTTTGGTTTTCTTACTCATAAGTTCTTGATTTGTTGCTCTTCATTTACAAGTTAACTAACCAGTAGTCTAATACGTCTTGGTTGTGTGTTCCTCAGTAAGCACTGGTTAACTACCCATTAGTTATTGATTAGTTCCTCTTCATTTACAAGTTAACTAACCAGTAGTCTAATTAGTTTTGCTTGTGTGTTCCTCCGTAAGCACTGGTTAACTACCCATTAGTTATTGAATAGTTCCTCTTCATTTACAAGTTAACTAATCAGAAGTCCCCTAATAAGGCTTGGTTGTGTGTTCCCCAGTAAGTACTGGTTAACTACCCATTAGCTCATGAGTCGTTCCTGAGGTGTTCGCTAGTAGTTAATGTAGTGATCTAACCTCCTCCGTCCATCTTGTCTCAGAGGACCTTCTGAGGACAGACCTTATAATTCCATTACAGGTTGTCCTCGACCTACGGCGCCATCGACCTACGGCGCTCCGTATTTACGGCTCCGCCCCCAGTGACGTCATCGCGCCGTTCGTTGCTTTTTTTATGCAGCATTTTATATTTTTTTCGTTTTTTGAGGGTATTTTGTTAACTAACTGCTTGGAAACACATTTAGAATCATTAATACGGCCGTTCGAAGTTGTTTTACATTGAAAAAATGTGTTTAAAAAGACGTGACCGATCGCCGTTTTAGTTTCGGTTTCGATTTGCGGCCGTATTCGCAGACTTATGGCTCCATGTGCGTTCGGTTCCGACCTACGGCAAAATCAAGCTACGAATGGTCCTTAGGTCCGGAACCCGTTCGTAGGTCGAGGACTACCTGTAATTTGATCCAAGAACTCAAAATTAGTTAATCAAGAGACTTTTTAATTTGGTTCTAAGTCAAATTAATGGCATTATAAGGTCTGTCCTCAGAAGGTCCTCTGAGACAAGATGGACGGAGGAGGTTAGATCACTACATTAATCTAATTTTGTTTACCTTGTTGTAAAGTGTTACCGAAAGGCTAGTTTAATAAAACACATTGACCTGGAGCTCAATTGCCTTGAATACCCTTCGCTTTTTCTACATTTGTTTCCAAAATAACAACTGGATGTAAGCTAGTACATAAGCTGCGCTTCTCGCCTGTGTTCAAAGCCTGCAGCCATGCTGTTTATTACAAGCCAGCTCTCAAAATAGTGTTATCTTAAAAAATAAAGTTGGGTGTTGATCTCCTGGTAGACAATAAATTACACTTTTTATTGTGACTTTAGATATTATATTGCTACAGACTTTTTCAGTGGGCCAGATGTCTTTTTTATTGTGGGTAACAGCACAGAAGAATCCTCTTTTGGCCATCACATAAGCTACAGCTGACTGACAGCTAGGTAGAGGAAGGGGAGTACTACACTTAACTACACACACAGAAAACCCCATGCTGTCTCTGTTGTTTACATTGGAAAATCTTTGCACAGTATGAAGAAAAGAGTAGTAATTTTAACCTTTACTGTGTTATACACAATGACACCAGAAACTGACCCATACTTAAAGTAGATTTGAGTTTATAGTGCTGTTTATTTACAGTAAGTGCTGATTTCTGGATTCAAAGTGTTAGAATTATTAACTATTAGTTGTAACCGCACACACTGAGATTTGCTAAGTTGCTTAGTGTTGTTAAGGATTTTAATAGACAGCAACATCTATGATGATACATTGATAAAATTTGTAATTTCAGAAGTAATATACAATAAAACAATGTTTGAGTGTGAACAATAAATGGAACATTTGGGGCTTCAATTAGTTCAAGTGTTTCCATTTTTAATATTACCCCCGTTTTAACCTTCACACTCAGGTATTTAGTCACTGAAAGGGAATAATTTTGCTCCATTCCTTCTGCACACGCTAAACTCACCTCCTGGCAATCCCAACACCAGAGAATGATGGTGACACTAAAGACAGTATTGCTCACAGTGAATATTATATCTAGGATACAATTTCTGTCTTCTGAAAATGTTTTCATCTCTGGAATGTTGCCTGGAGCTTGAGAGAAATCGAGAAGACAGACATTTTATGCAGATTTATAATTACAGATTCCTTATTTGCTCATTGTAAGTCTGTATTCTGAGTGTCGTATCGTAATTGTGTGCAGTTACATTGTAACAAAACTTTGTTAAAGAAAACTCATAAATATCATGCAATTTATATCAGTAAGCTAAATTTCATGTGGTAGAAATAATGCATTACCACTGAGCTAAATTATAAACATCTTCACAGTATTTTCAGCCTGAAAGCATTAGGAATAAGTGAGAAAATTCAAAAAAGCTGAATCACCATAGAAACCGATGAAGAGCTCAAGGTGAGCTCTTCTTAAATCCAAGCAACAGAAACAATGATTTGTGGAGGTGGGAGTCACATTCTGAAGCATATGCATACTCACTTTACGCCTTTTAAAACTATATCGACTAGTTCAAGGTTTATGCTTCTGGACTAACTTGCTCCCTGTAAGTTGACACAAATCTGTACTGAAGTTGATGTGAATTATGACGCAAACTGAGCAACATTCAGTAAAAGTGTTAAATTAGAGATCATTTTTAGAGAAGTTTTATGCTGCCTTGGAAATGGAAATGCTTCTTATAGATTTCACACTTTCATGGTTCTTTAAGCAGACTGACCCACATAAGTGAGAACCCCTGCTGGTTTAAAATCTTAGTTTCTGCAGGATGGTGAAAACAACAATGGTATTCATTCTGTGTCCACACACAATCTATATACAGTTTCATTTCTTAAGAATGTGATGTCAATCCACATTGGTCCAAAGTATAAAACTTCACCCTGTCCATGAACTGTGAATAATGAACATAAAAGCAAACTCTTAAAAAAAAAAAAGATATAAAATTAACATACCATTTGTAATTTAGATTTAATGTTTTTTTTCTTGGTTCATAATGTCGTTTATTTATCTTTTATAGCAATAAAAATGTCAATGTGAAAACAAAATAAATGTTGAAAGAGTCAACTCGTAATTTTCTTGACCTTATACTCATTTAATATTATTATTAGGAAAATTCACTGCAACCACATCTTTTTAGACTATATGCTGTGAGGCAAATACTTGTTTTCAATGATGCTTCTTAATCCTACACACGACAAGATGCAGCATGACAACTAGGAGAACATTAATAATTCAAGGATTTTAGGGTCTTTATTTCTCATTCACACCACATGTGGTACGTGTGGTGTGAATGAAATTGTGTACACAGGGTCACAGTTACATCCAACAAACGTATTAACATGTAAAAGAAAAAAACAGTAATACGATCTAAGATATGAACTAAGAAAAACTTTAACTGAAAGCACAAGTAGCATAACAATATACGCTGAACAGCAGCACGAACATGAGTCTATGTGAGCAGATGAGTACGAATGAACACAGCAACATGAACAGATCAGCAGCAACATGAAACAGATCAGCAGCAACATGATGTGATTTTTCACAGTGATTCTTCTGGTTAGAGATTCATAAAGCTGCACAAAAACTCAAGTTAATGTTGCTGTTTGCTGT
>JARVLU010000599.1:25821247-25831759 GCA_031762415.1 Simpsonichthys santanae | reverse complement strand
AGCATAGAAATGTAAGGATGCATCAGGGATGCTCTGACCTACATTACCTATGTAGATTGTAAAGAGGGTGGGTCCTATAATCATGCTAAGCTGAACAGCTGTCTCACTATTTCATATTTTGACGCATACATTATATACTGAAATTATTTTACACGGGTCAAAATAACATAAAGTGTATGTCATAATAGGTTCAAACGTGTAAATTCATTAATTAAACCTTTTTTATACAGGTTAGTCTCATTGAGTCACGAGGGTTCATTTACAAGAGAGACCTGTTTTAGACTTACAACAAATAAGGTACAGACAACAATAAACTGCAATAAAATAAATGTGACTCGTCAAAATGGACACAGAATGCAGTGCGAAAAAGTCAAAATATTGATTTTTTTTTTTTTTACAAAATTGAGTTTTCCATAAATATGAGTTTAGATTTGTTGAAACTTTAGAAATAAAATAATTTTGTTTATGAAATTACGTTGTGTGTTGATAATATATTACAATGAAATATTAGACTTAACGAAACACTTTTGTTGAACACCTTACTTAGTCGAAAGAGAAATAAGGACGTAATTGTAAGGTAATCATGAAGCTATGTTCTCCCAGGACTGATGATATACGAGACCACGACTTAACTTGAGGGAACACACAAAAAACCTAATTGATTTCTAACTGGTTATAGGCCATTTAGCAGCTGATTTAGAGGTGTTTACGAGCAATCCATCAGGGTCTTGGTCAGTGTGTAGGATTTAACATTAGGCACTGGTTCATCAACAAAGTATGTTGCAATACCTAATTTATTTCAGCCTCTGGGTGTGGAGTGTGTGTGTGTTTAGTTGCTTGTCCAAAATAGTGTCTTAACAATAAATGCAAAATTGCAGAAACTCTAAGAGATAAACTTTGTATTTTTGAAGACACTTTGGTCAGTGCAAAATTGCATACACACAATGTCAATTGAAAGAGCTATTTATCATGTGTGTAGTGTCTGCTTGTGTAAGGATCTTTGGCAGAGATGCATTTAGGACTGCCTTTTGTCTTTAGTTTAACTTACTTATGTGACAGATGGGTGCAGTTTACCATGCATACAAACGTGTTTGGCGAGTGAAAGTTTAGACATAAAAGCAAAGTCCATAAAAAAAAAAAAAAAAATCCTCGTTGCAGTAGTTTTTATGACACTACTGAATTTACATAAATGGAGCTACTACAGATAGCCTGGATGGATCTAAGCATTCAACAAAGAACTATGATGTTCTGCTGAAATACATTTCTCAGTTGCTATAAGAAGTGGCAACATCTGTTCCAATAATAACTTAAACTCTCAATAAATAATTCAGATTTATTTAATTCAGGGTCAAAGAAGAATTATGCATCTTTATGCAGGGTGAGAGACAAGGTACAAGCAAAACACGTGAATGACAAGGGAAATAATTTATTCGTACTTAAGCCCTAATTCAATCATTTAACTCACATTTGTGCAATTGAACTGTGGGATGAATTTCCTGCAGCTACAAAAAAATATAGAGAAATGAGGAAAAATGTGCTTTTGTCAAGTAACAATATTTTATTTTTCGCTCATTCATTACTTCATTCATTGCTTTACAAAATAGAGCCCAACACTAACTGGGTACAGTGCATCCCCAGTGAGTCTAAAACATGTGCACAATAAGTAAAAGTAAAAAATCACCTCATATTATATCTTAGACCTTTTAGGTATGTATACCCAGTTTATATCTCATCTCAAAAATTCAATTCAATTCAGTTTATTTAAATAGTACAAAGTCACAACAGAAGTCACTTTAGGGCACTGAACAGAAATATTCATATACAGCCAGGTATATCACAATTTATCTGAGTAGCAAATTGCTTTGAAATCAACTTCATTGCAGAACTCTTATCTTGAGTAAGCAAGAAGGCAAAGTGGAAAGGAAAATCTCACTCACGAGGAAGAAACCTTTAGCAGAACCATGCTCAAGACAAGTGGCCATCTGCTTCAACTGACATAAAAGCTAACAAAACTTTATACACCTCTTGCTACACCAGTTAAATTAAACGTGGTTCAGATAATGATGACCCCTATAAAGACTTAGATATCAAAATTGAGATTACTGACAGTGTGAGGCTAAATAGTTAATAAATATAATAAAGAAATAATTTTGTAATGAAATACCTTTAATTCACATTTTAATTATTATTCTCAGCATTAAAATATAAATGGCAAAAGTGAATGAATAATAAGTAAATAAATTATATGTAATCAAGAAATCATGTCAGCCTATCTCTCCGAGACAGTGGAGAGTGGGCAGGCAGGTAAGTTTTGAAATAAGTGTTTTGAGTCATACAGTATGTAGCTTGATATTAGGGAAAATTATATGGAATTAGAACAATCAAGAATAAGAACAACAAAGATGTGGCCATTGCAGAAGCGTGTGAGGGAGAACACAGGTAAGTTATAAGTTGAAAACTTGAAAGAGCAAGAACACTAGAAACACTAATGTGATCACCAAGGTGACTTTAACCATTGGGTGTCAAGTATGTCACAACAAGGCTAAATAGCAGATGGTTGATGACAATTATTGATTGTTGGTGTGATCACCAATTGCACAGACAGCAGCATTGCCTGCACACAGAACTGTAGTGCCTGCTCACTCCTTCACCTTAGAAACAAACAATATAGAAGCCAAGAAAGAATTGCAAAGAGGGGAAGAAAGAAGTTCATTTAAGACTGTCTAAAATCCTGACATATACATTAAAAGTTTGAATGATGGGTTTTTCTTCCATGCAGCCATTTTTTTTCCCTGAAATGTTTTAGACTATTTTCACAAGCTTTATGTATAGATGGCTGCACTTTAGCTCTAATCCTACTGATTTAAATCTAATACCACACCCTACTCATCCCCAAAATGTATTATTCATCCTGTTTGATGTTTTGATGTGGGGAATAAAAGGGTTTGCAAGCGTCTCAATCTAAAGCCTCAGGTAAGAAAAGATGACTGCAACTTATCTCCAGCTGTGTCCTGTTATAAACAATCAATATCATTAAATTCAAATCCAAATCATAGCATCACAATCAGAGTATCCAATGCATGTATTTTGGAAACAGATGAATTGACTGTCTTTCAATCACCTTCTCACTCACACGCACACCTAAACGCCTACATCCACAAATCACGTTCAAATAGTCTTATATATGAGCAATTTATTTTTAATGCTGCAGCTTTGCTCAGTGTGATTCACAGGCACTTAGTTTCAAGGAGCACATCAACTCCAGCCTTTGAGCTCCTGTAGAGATGCCTCCTCACTTGTCATCACCTTTGATCGTGATATGCATATTTCATGGCCAATGTAATGTCAATGAGTCCTGGACTAATCCACCTCAGAGCCACTGGGAGTACACCCAATGATAAGGGTGAGTGAACTCAAACAGACTGAGATAAATATTGTATTTTACAAGAAGAGATGCGATGTAGGCGAGGGATGGCGAGTCAGTAGGGGGTGAGATAGCAGGAGGGATCATCAGAAAGTGAGGTATTTGAAGAAAGAGACAGAGGGAGACATGGAAATGGACCGATAGCCGGGGAATAAAAGGAAGGAGGTCTAAGGTTACTGCAGGACAAATGTTGCAGTCAAGAGACACAGAACACTGGTTGAGCTGAATGTCTGTCAAGTTTACACATTCCCTGTTGAGCTGACCCTAAAACCATACAGTATTCAGGTCAGCAGCAGCTTGATTCAAATAGTGTATTGACTCATCTCAAATCCATGCATCATTAAAATCAATTGATCTCCTCAAACAACCAGAAATAGATTAAATAATTTCAAAGTTGAAAAATCTGAATCTTTTATGACTGGTGTATGTTTTAATCATTACAAATATGTTCCCACCCTAAGATCATTTTCCAGTATGGTCATATAAAAGAGTTCCAAAAACACCCTAGTGAGCTGGCATATGGCTCAAACCTACTTCACTACTGAGCAGCAGGGGAGCACAAGAACCAAACCAGCAGCCAGCTTTAAAACTCATTCATATGACAATGTGATGTTTGAAGCGTTCTAGTTTGTCAAATATAGTGAATTTCCTTTTCCTTTGTGTCATCTGGTAATTTTGCAACCTTTTTTTTTTTCTCAGTCCCTCTTGAGGCTAGACTAAATGAAAAGACACCTGAGTAAGACATTCCCACAGAATTGCTTCCTGTAGTCAGACGCTTTTGATGCATGAGTTTTGTCTCACTAAGGTCTTATCCTATTCTTCTATACTGGCTTTTTGGAAATGATGTCACACCACATTAATGATGATCAGGTCCTCCATCCTCCCAGCAGTGAAGGGAGGAGGTTATGTGTTAATTCACGAAGAGAGGTTGTATTTCATGTCCAATGATTAGCCTTCTTAGGCCTAATTATGTCCCTGGGGGCAACAGCATATCTCTCCTCATTGTGCAAAACCTTTCTTTTTTTCCCCATTTTATACTTTCATGCTTCAATGCCCCACCCATAGCGCCATTATTGCTCTTACCTCATTAATAGACACTGGGTTTTTTTAACACACTACCCCTAGCTAGCTCAAATCGCCCTGAACTGTCCACATTTGTAAAAAGAGGAGCATGAATGAGCGATGAGGATACATTGACAATCAGGAGAAAGCTACTATATATGAACATAACTTTTTTTTTTTCCTTTTTAGCAATAGAGAAAAAAAAAAATCCAAGTCCAAGAAAAGGAAGGTATAGAAAGAGAAATGATTTCCACTACACTGAAAACCTCTTCCCTTGATTGTGCATCAATCTCTGGCTATCTCTCAGCTGCAGATGGACGTAAAGGGAACCTGATTCCAAGTCAGTCTGAAATCTGAATAAAACATGCTCTCTGCTTTACAGTTCAAGGCCACTATAAAGGCACACAGGCCCCTCTAAACTTGCAGGAGTGGGGCTCCCACTCAACAGATGCCAGTCTGGCATGCTGTTAAGAGGAATGGGAGTGTGATGGTGATCAGCGAGAGAGCAAACATGACACCTCTGGGGATAAAAAACTGTGTTCTACTTTCATGAAAACATTGATTCAGGTTTGGTGAATAAGGCTTGGAGTTTATGAGAGAAAACTTACTTCCCATTTTTTTTTATAAAAAAAAAAAAAAAAAAAAAAAAAAAAACAGAACTATGACTGTATAGGCAATATATGGATCTGATCTTTTGGTTACTTTTGCAACTACATTGGACAACATTGATATAAACAGTAAAAACAGTTATTTATGGAACCAATGTTTAATGACATTTAATGCTAAATGTAAATTTACCACAAACATTTTTATGGAGATGCAGTAACTTTTTCAGATTTTTTTTTTCTTCCCAGATACACAGCTGCATTGTCACAATGTTTCCCTGAATGGGTTTTTGTAATGTGTAAGGTGATGGATGGATGGATGGATGGATGGATGGATGGATGGATGGATGGATGGATGGACGGACGGATGGATGGATGGATGGGTGGATGGATGGATGGATGGATGGATGGAACCCTAGGCTACCTTATGGGATTACCCTACTGATCAAACTGAAAAAATGGTGGTGCATCTGTACATAGCAACATTGAAACATTACATATACACCATAACCCCAAAGGTTACAGTAGTAACTCAACAGTTTTTTTTTGTTTGTTTTTTTGTTTTTGTTTGTTTTAATTTCTTATTGTGGGAGTTCTGATTTTCTTCCAGCCACACTCACTTTCTCCCACAGCGGTGCAAGATACCAGTCATCCACCACCACACACCTGAACCTGATGTGGAAGACTGCTCTGCAGGAGCATAAAAGCCTCTGCCAGACACTCCTTCAGCACTGGGACATTATTCAACCAATGGTAAAGGCAATGGACAGTCACTAACTGCCTCCTGACATTTTGTCTCTAAAGACTTTTTGTGATCTTCTACAGAAACTTCCAATTTATGGACTCTTCTAGCCTTCCAAGGCCTTCTTGAGACCTTGACATGTCTTGATTTTGACCCAAATACTGCACAAAGCCTTCAGCCTGAAGGCCATCCTTCAAACTCAACTCAAACCTGGTCCCCTCTCCAACACTCACCTCTCTCCAAACCAAGAACCTCTTGGAAACAGGACCTCTCTACCCTCTCCTCAGACTCTAACTACAAGGAAATATATTTTCAGTAAGATCTCCTAACTTCTCCTCTGAATGAAACTATAATCAATAGTTCTCCAAATACCCACCATTGTCCCATCTTCATTTTCAGCCCCAAAACCCTGCACCTATAAATAGACATTTATTTTTGTACCTCTGTCTCTGCCTCTTCCTCATCTGCACTTGACATCAAACATTAACTAAAATATGCTACTTATTTCAGCTGCTCCTTTATTCAGTGTCTGCCATAGAACTCGCACGAAGACCACCAATATACCACAGCTCTCTGGGTGGAGCAGAGGGTTGCCATTCAAGGCAATCCAAGGGGAGCAGCGTTTTATTTTTTTATCTTATTTATTTTTTTTCTTTTACGGTACAAGGGGTGAGGGTATGGGCTTTGCTTAAAGGGCCTATGGAGCAAATCGCTGTCAGGGTAGATTTGGGTGTTTATCTTTCCCAACTAATTTTTTGTTGTTGTTGCAGGGATTTTATTTTATTTTGTTAACCTATGCTCCACCACTCCCATAACAATTACCTCACAGTGACAAGTGCATGCTAGGTTATGCATGTGCTGTGAAAATATGAATAGAAATCTAAAACAAAAAAGTACAATGTATATATAACTGCTGAAATTGTGTGTATTCTATATACAAAGTAAAATAAAAAGTATAGAAACAGTTTATTTATTAAAAACACAAAATAACAGGTTAACACAAATATGTAAAGTATTTTAGCACTGAACACTGGGCTGAAATAACATTTACAGAAAATGTGGTGATTGTGCCCAAAGCTAAATAAAAAAAGCTGCAAAAATCCTTTTTTTAAGTCTAAATGACAACATTTACTGCTGTGATATTTACACAAGGGTAAGTGACACAGAAGAAATTTCTGGGTTTAGTATCCCTCTTAAATTTTAATTATGGTCTTCAAGGTTTAAGAAAGCACCATTTTCTAAATGCAGCTCTCGGAGAGTGGAAGGTACAAGTACAAACTGATTGCTTAGACGAATGCAGAATGCGCCATGAATTGGGATGACGGAACAGAGTAGACTTGAAGAGAACATCCAGTGATTGGCTAAGTATGCAAAGTGCTTATGTCATTAGTGATCTGTGCTTCATGAACCCTACTTTTCACAACCAGTTTGCATTTGTCATTTCTGTTTATTTCACAAGTCTAGTGCTATTTAAATGTCAGCAAAGCTCATTGGGTGGAAAATTGCTTTGTGGTTCTTCTGTTTGCAATCAAGTTACTGATTTTTTTTTTTTTTTTTTTTTGATACTGCATAAAAAAATGTTACTCATAAAAAAATGTGCATTCATTGTATGACATGTTGTTATAAGATTAAAGTATAGTTTCTTAACACTAATCAGTACATTGAAACTTTCTAACCAATTTAGGTTTGGTGTGTGTGTGTTTTAGCCAAGGTGGGAGAACAATATTTAAAATAAAATCTTAAAATACAAATAAATAAATAAATAAATAAATAAATACATAAATAAATAAATCTACAGAAATGACAAAATATACATACATATATATATATATATATACTGTATATATAAACACAATAGGTAAATAAATAGCAAGTATCTTGTAATAGGAATTTGGTTGTTGCTTGATGGAGCTAAACGTTAACCAGGATCCCCAAAAACAGTTGTACATACTATATGCAGTATTTATCAAATACATGCACCAAAACACAAGCAACATGGTGACACAGTTGGCAGAGCTTCTGCCTCTCAGTGAGCAGGTTACACTGGTTCAAATCCCAGCCGGTGGCTTTTGTGCATGGATTTTGTATGTTCTCTCTGTGCATGAATGGGCTTTCTCTAGGTTCTCCGGTTTCCACCCACAGACCAAAAGCATGCACGTTAGGCTGACTGGTAACTCTAAAATTTCCCTATAGGTGTGAGTGAGAGAGTGAATGGTTGTTTGTCTTGTTTGTCTCTCTGTTTCCCTGTGATGTACTGGAGACTTGTCCACGGCTTCCCCCGCCTCTTGCACAGCGATGTTTGGACATGGGCACCAGTGACCTCTGCAACCCGAAAAGGAAGAAGCAGATAAAGTTGATGGATGGATGGATGGATGGATGGATGGATGGATGGATGGATGGATGGATGGACGGCCGGATGGATGGATGCACCCACATACACACACCACATGTACATGTGTAAGTAGACAGACATTCTACTAGATAAGTTATTAAATGATTTAACATTACAAAACATTCTATATACAATATATATGTACAACTAAATTCTTACAAAAAAAATCTAAATTGGGAAATTATTATCTGGCTACTCCAGTTTGTTTATTTATTTAGATTTTGGGCAGTTCCAGTTTTTGATTGGCACATATTAATTTACCGTAGTCTTGAGGTGAATGTTTTTTTTTTTTTTTTTTTTTTTTCCTATGCGGAATGGCCATCTGTCCAGGGTGTACCCTGCTTCTTGACATTGACTGCTGGTTACAGGCACCAGCTCTCCACAACACTGAAAATTATTAAAGATGTATTGAAAATAGGTAAATGTCTCAATTGCGCCCTTTCCCTTTGTGATATTTTCTTGTTACTTTAGCAGACATGCTCTGCACTCCTCTGACAGAGCAGCTGAGTTTGACTACATCAGCTTTACATCAAAATAATGCATGTGGGGGGATAAAGAGAAAGGAAATGTTTGACCTGAACAGCTGGAAGAGACACAAACTCTTCACTCCTCGAGACTCAGACACGCAAGTGTTGCATGTGCTTTACGTGTACAGTATATGAGAAAGCTGTAAGATTAACCAGACACAGACATAAGGCTGAGCCTTCAGTTTGGCTGCTGAATGTTTAGGGGCTGGGCTGGAATAAATGGCTCTCAGTGGGAACAATAAGTTGGTCCCTTTGCCACAGGCTGGCTTTCAGTTAAAGAGACAACTCTGTCAGAGTGTGGCCGGTAATGAGGGGCACACAGTGACACCGCTCACACTTACACTGTAAAGTCTTAAGGTTAAATGATATGACGGTCTCTAACTAAGTCTTTTTTTTTTTTTTTTTGCCTTAAAGGTCAGCTGAATATTTTATTGCCAGCCAGGCTTGGCAGTGTATTGAAATGGTAATGTTAATACCACTACAGGACTGCCTCTGTGAGGGAGGTCTGCTGAAAGGTCAGCCCAGTCTCCCAACAATTCTCTCTCATGCCCACATACACACAAACACACACTCATAACAAGTAAATGCTGATTCTTACTCAGACACGTACAGTATGAGCATTAAAACACATCAAATCAGGCCTGTGTAACTGTCAGTGCTTTTAACAGTGCCCCACCTCCCCCCATCCACTCCTTGTCTTTTCTAATGCAGTCTGTGTTAAACTCCAAGGCACAGTTTCATTTTGTTGCATCATTAGTGCACAGGACAATTTCCAGCCCAGGGTCCACTCATGGATGTGGAATGAAAATGACTCTGTGTGGCTGCTGGAAAAGGAGTGATCTTAGGGTAACATTTGAGGCTGTGACAAGTTAAAACACATTTCTTCTTCTACCAACCAGGAGGCTGGTAGAAATAAAGCAATTTGAAAAAAAAAAAAAAAAAACACATTTCATCAAAGCTGGAAGTTTCCAGTGGAAGACTGTAAATGTAGCAGAAACTTACACTGTAATCACTTAGTTGATGGCAATTCTGTTAAATTTCTTTTTAACAGGGTTGAGTGTAGTGTAAAAATAAGATTTACACAAACAGAAACCAGATAAAGGTAAAATAAAATATTATTATAGGAAAACAGTGGTTACCAGCTTGAATATATGCCATGTTTTCTTTTCTTTTTGCGTCTTTTTATTATTATTGTATTATTATTTTTTTGGGCTGAGTGTAAATGTGGCATTCTTAAATGTACAACTCTTGTACTTTTTACCTCGTCAAAAATTATGTGCGCCTCATGTGCACATCCAGTCACATGGTTTCTGTATCGAGAAACACCTATTAAATTGGTTCTATAAAAGGAAACACTTTTTTTGTGAAATGTCAAACCCTGTGATGTATATGATGTCATTATAGATTATAAAAAAACATCGAAGTCTGCTCTGTGATGTGAGTCACATTTTGTAGAGAGCTCCTGCTGAGCTGCTGGTCCAGCGATATTATCTGCTAACTAGAGGATAGCTGACAATGATTTTTACTGGTTCATTGATGCACATCACGCAGCAGAATATATACATTATATAATAAATGAACAATTATTATTATTATTATTATTATTATTATTATTGTATAATTTATTCATTTCATATAAAAAACAATGACAATTTAATACACATAAGAAAAAATAAAAATAAAAACATAAAATGAAAGGAAGCAGAAGAAGAAAACATTTCTTATCATATCTGCTCCTTATGAAACAATCAATTCAAACA
>JARVLU010000599.1:25671246-25681813 GCA_031762415.1 Simpsonichthys santanae | reverse complement strand
AATTTGGCTGGGCACAGCCTGAAGAGAAGATGAGGGACCCCTTCCCATGGGCTCACCACCTGTGGGAGGGGCCAAAGGGGTTGGGTGTAATGTGGGATGTGTGCTGGCCCAAGGTGGGGACCTTGGCAGTCTGATCCTTGGCTACAGAAGCTGGCTGTCAGGATGTGGAATGTCACCTCTCTGGTGGGGAAGGAGCCTGAGCTGGTGTATGAGGTTGAGAGGTTCTGACTAGAAACAGTTAGACTTGCCTCAACACATGTCTCTGGCTCTGAAATCATTTTCCTTGAGAGGGGTTGGACACTCTTTCACTCCAGAGTTGCCCCTGGTGAGAGGCGCCGAGCAGGAGTGGGCATACTTGTCACCCCCCATCTTGGTGCCTGTACATTAGGGTTCACCCAGTGAATGTGAGGGTATATCCTTCCTCTGCCTACCTGTGTGTGTGTGTGGGGGGGGGTGGGGGGTGGGGGGGAAACAGGTTCTGACTGTTGTTTGTGCTTATGTGCCAAACAGCAGCTCAGATTACTCACCCTTTTTGGAGTCCTTGGAGGAGGTACTGGAGAGTGCCCCTCCTGGGGACTCCCCTGTTCTGCTGGGGGACGTCAATGCTCACATGGGCAATGACTGTGAGACCTGGAGGGTGTGGTTGGGAGAACCCCCCCCCCCCCCCTACCTGGTGGTGAGTTGTCTCCGATGATAGGGGAGGATGCCGGTCAGACCTGGCAGGCCCCAACGTATTGAGAGGGTCTGCTGGGAACGTCTGGCAGAGTCTTCCCAGTCTATTCCAGGGGCATCCATCTATCCATCCACCTACCCACATTTAAGTTCCAGGCCATTCAGCTTTTCCCCCTGTATGCTGCGTCTGCCCCATCAAACCTTGTGCAAAACTGAATGTATAGCAGCATTTATTTGCAACACTTGAAATCCCCAGAAGTACAAAAAAAATGTATTTTATGCATTGAGTATTTCTGTTGATAATGCACTAACATAATACATTTTACTATTTTGGGATGAAAAATCACCACAGGCTAATTGGTGCAAAGTAAATATGAGGCCAACTCCAACAGCAGAACAAGTTAGTTCTGGAGCTTTGGCCAAAATCTAATTAAAATTTCATGTGAAATATTATGGCCTTTTAAAATAAAATGCATGTGTGTGTGTGTGTGTGTGTGTGTGTGTGTGTCTATGTGTGTGTGTGCGTGCGTGCATGCGTGCATGTGTGCGTGCGTGTGTGTGTATGTACTGTATATGTATACTGTATACGTATGGAAGCATTGGTCAGTCCACATACTTAACTTTGCTTTCTTGTCCCCAGAATAGGCTAATCCAACTATTATAGCAATTTAGTATGGGGGTGCCATGAAAAATACCATATGCAGAGCAACACATGCTAGTCCTATCTCAAAATTCAGAGCAGAAAACAGCTTTCTTAATTTGTATTCACTAAAGTTTGTTTGTAATTGAGGGCATCTTTGGCACAAAGCAGTAATTATAGTTTCTACGCTGAACGAGCCAGAGCCACGGGCCTGCTATAAAAAATCTGACACATATCAGCAGGGAACAATGAGCACAAGGTTGTCACCCGAGGGACACTTCCATTACGTGACAAAAGTGCGTAGGTAATTTGATTTACTGTTTAGTTTTCCAACCCCTGTCAGACCTGCAGCCATACACAGCAGCGGGAGTGCATGAAGATTGACTACAAATGAGAGGACTGACCTGCCAGGGTCGCACATTTCCAAAAACAATTTGTGCTATCATTTAGCTGGAAATATTAGTTGGTAAAATGTGTTCCATGGTTGATTTTTGTCTAATGGATCAAATGTGTAAAGATAATAGTCTCTGGTTGAAGAAAACACTTCATGCCCCAAACGGCTAAGTCTTGATCATCACTTTGAAAACTTTACAGGTCTAGAAAAAGGAGTAAGCCCATAGTGCAATAATCGTTCAAATGTTTAATATAAAAAGCATTTACATGTAATTCATCTGAGTTATTTTACATTGATCAAGGTTAGCTTTGATTGAACTGTATCAGGTGTAAGTTTATTCTGTAAAAGCACTTTATAACAGTAACATTTTTGATAAAGGAGCTGCTCAGCAGAGCAGTGGATAGAGCTGTTGCCACTCTGCGAGAAGAGAAGTAGATAAAAGCTAAAATTGCTAAAGGGAGGAAAATTTAAATAGCTATATCTTTTTAATCTTAGATGTGGGATGCAGATTTGATCAAGGGCTCTGACAAAAATAAATAAATAATTGGTTTGAAATCTGAGCCTGATAAATTGATCCTTTTAAGCAGTGCAGAAGTAAATTTGATCAATGTTGACAAAGTGAAAAGCCGCCCAGAACTGTCAAAGGACTGCTTTTGTTTTTATCAGTGTGATGATGTTTTAGAAGCATAAGTGAACATATTTGTCTTATTCTAAATGTGGACCCTTATTTTTATTTATTTATTTTATTAAACAAATGTACAAAAGCAAAAGTAGTTTATAAGAATATGATGTCATTAGAAAGTTTTGATCAGATTTAATTGGAACTGTCAACATCTAAGCAGCTGGGGCATAGTAATGTGTTATTTCTGGCAGCATGGCGGCTCACTGGTTAGCACTGTTGCCTCACAGTGAGAAGATCCTGGGTTCAATCCCCAGTTGAATCTGGGATCTTTCTGTGTGGAGTTTGCATGTTCTTCTCGTGCTTGCGTGGGTTTTCTCTGGGTACTCCGGTTTCCTCCCACAGACCTAAAACATGCATGCCTTCAGGCCCAGGCCTCTCTTGCAAAATAGATCTGTGATTTCAACGGGATTTGCCTGGTTAAATAAAGGTTAAATAAAATAAAATAAAATAAAACTTTCCACTTTGTTAAATTTTACCCAATAGTACTTATGAAATAATCATACACATTTGTCAATATTTATAAAAATATATTTCACAAAGTAGGAAACAATACAGGTTTCTTAGATTACAGTACAGGGAGTAAATAATTGAACATACACATTTATAAGCATTAAAGCACAGTAGAAAATATGATCTGCATGTTGGACTATTCCATATATATTGTTTCGTCTACTGAGAACTGCCAGAACACTGTATCGGTACAAACTGAGTATGCACGCAGCTGTAGTGCCACTGAAATTCTCATTATGTGCAAGAGCTAACGTGCAGCGACAAAACCTACCACCTCATTAAAAGCTAATGATGTTAGCAGTAACTTTATGTACAGAACAAGTCTTTTTTTATTGGTATCATACAGTGTAAGCACAATATGCACATGATCTCAATCTGTGTTGCCATTTTTCTTGGGCTAATGCAATCTGTGTTTCCTAAATGTGGCTTGATGTTTGAAGGAAGTCGCATAATTGGGTACAAAATTGACTAATGAAAGCTCACTTGCTGTATCCTTAAGTTTTGTTTTAATTTACTCATGATCAGCGTGTATAAGAAAAGTCTTAATTTAATGTTTCCAATATAATAATTTATATTTATTTTGGGGGATCTTAGAACTTTGTCTGCTTACATCTGAACTATATTACGCTACTAACTGCAATGAATGTTTGATATTGTCCGGCTGTTATGAAGTAGTGTTCAAATGGTGGAAAAAAGCTGAATCTGAAAAAAATCTAAACACTTATTTCAAATAGTTGGCACAGAAAAAAATGACTTAAGAACAGATATATAAAAGATTGATAGAACAGTAATGAAGAATCAACACATCTTGTCAAAAACAGTAGGATACAATTGTATTTAATGTTGCTTCTGTAAAAAGAAGGCCTCAGAGTTTCTACATTTCTCTTTTTTGTCTTTATGTCAGTCTTTTATAGGCTAGTAACACTTGGAACCCACACCTGTAGCATGTAAATACAAAGATTTGTATAAAGCAAGCCTTTCTGGGCTTTAGATAGTTTATAAATGTTGCCACCAGAGAACATATCAAATCGTGACAAATTTGCCTTAAAGCCAATACTGGTTGGTATTTTTGCTAATTTTACTTTCAAACCATACTTACATTCATTGTTGCAATGTAGACCATATATTGCTTTTTAATTTTCATTTCGTCCCCCCTTTGCCTTTCATCTGGGTGGCTTAGGGAAACAAGTATATCAGTCCCTTTGCAGCTTCTGTAGTCCAGCTTGGTGTCCATAGAGCATGGAGTCCGTGGAGTATGGTGTCCATTCAAGCTTCAGAAAACCCAAAAAAATATCTGTTTATTGGGCAACTACCAGAAATGCCAGGGGTTTTCTGCTACTGGCAGTCACAGCAAATGACAAACATCCAAAGTACTGCTAGACACTCCACAACGGAACCTAAGGTACACTCCACAAGAATCAGTTCTTCTAAGAAAGACATTGTTTGGCTCAACAAGTACAATGCACTTGACGTAGTGGATGACAACTGCTAAACCTCACTCTAAAAAAATACAAAAATGTGGCCCCCCTCTTTTGCAATAACAGATTTTTTTAAACACCTGTTTCTATAAGTCAGCAACCTCTAGTGTTTATTACACAAAAATG
This sequence comes from Simpsonichthys santanae, assembly GCA_031762415.1. NCBI lineage: Eukaryota > Metazoa > Chordata > Actinopteri > Cyprinodontiformes > Rivulidae > Simpsonichthys > Simpsonichthys santanae. The sequence continues at coordinate 25,677,311 of JARVLU010000599.1, read as the reverse complement.
TGGACCGAAAAAAAAAAAAAAAGGTCTTTTTTTCCCTCTAAGAAAACAAAGGTCAGGTCTCACGGTCGCTCTCACCCACTGAGTAGAGCTCCCCAAGTCTTCTGAAGCGTGGACCCCACTCTCTGAGATAGTCATAATTCTGGTCTGAGTCCGATGATGCTGTTTCCAATGAGCTGAGGGAGCCTGCAATTGATCCACGGCCCTCGTATCCATAGATCTGGATGGAGTCGTAAGGTGGTGCCGTTGGATCATTGTCTGCCTCATGGAGTCGTACGTTGATAAATTCATCCACATCCACACCATTTGGGCCAGAGTGCTGGCCTGCCCGTGGCATGAACTGCAAGTCCGGCTTAATGTCCTTGCGTGGCAGGTATCCATTGATACCATCTGGGTTCTGTAGCGTGGCGATGTCAAATGCTTCGGTGTCTTCTTCACCGCCTCCTTCATCATCATATCGGATAATATTCTCTCTCACATCTTCATCATCCTTGATAATCAGAGGTTCATTCTTGTGTCTCCTCAGGGTCACAAAAAGTACTACTATTACTGTCAAAAAAATGTGGAAAGAAAGAGGAAAAAGGAAAAAAGAGACAGTCTTGGTCAAGCTATGACAAAATACATTTTGTATTAAATCATCATGATTGATTGTCAAAGTTAGGTGATGCAAGTTTTATATACATCTATTCAATCTTAACACACTAATATTAGCTATGTTTCTTTGATCAGATTGAAATGTATTTGGATAAAATAATCCAAAGGTATTGTTTACATGGGCACAATCCATTCATGACGAGAGTTTACGCGCAGCGGGTTTTTGTTCATAATAGAAGTACTGACATGGAGAGAGTGGTAAACTCGCCTTAAAAAAAAACACAGAATAATAAGTTTACTTCCGTTTTACTTCCGTGATGAATGTAAACAAACTTGAACGCCCACAATGGATCCACGGCAGGTTGTAATGACGGTGGAGACGTTGCACTATCTGATTGTTGCCTGTTGTTTGTTTGTTTGTACAGCACTTTGGTTGGCCCTGTGGCTGTTTTAAGTGCTCTATAAATAAATGGTATGGTATGACTGAGCTAAAGGTAATACAGATAATTGTGAGCTCTTTCTAAGTTTCTAGTAGAAATGTTGTGTCGCACACCAACCAGTTTTGCTTCCCCGACATATTAGCATCTAGCCAGGTGGAAATACGTGAGGTTGACAGGTTGCATATGCAATGTCAGGTCAGTTTTCCACAATCAGAATAAAATGATCAGATTAAGTGTTATGCACATGGTTCGGATTATGAATCAGCATAAACTACCTGTCTCATTCTGATTACAAATTCATTCGGATTGAGCTGAATCAACAAAAAAAGAATCCAAATGGGTTGTTTACATGATGCATTTTTATTCTGAATGGCCGTTTAATCTGATTACTTGTGTCCATGTAAACATAGCTAATGTCACTTAAGAAAAGAGAAATAGTTCACCTAGCAGGAGTATTATGCAAGCCAGGATGGCGATAAGAGCCCCCATACTAAGACCAATGGGCAAGACGTAGGCTTCAACGTTGCATGATTGGACTATTCCATCTTTGCTGCATCCACAGACTCGAATAGTCAAGGTGTTGGTGCTGCTCATTGGTGGGTTTCCGTTGTCTGTCACAATGATAGGCAAGAAGTATGTCTCCTGTTTCTGCCGTCGGAAGGTATCATGTTTGGCAAGCACGCTGATTGTATTGTCTGTCAGAAAGAGAAATAAATGCAGAGGTAAATCGCAAGATTTGTGGAAAATCCCATTATTATTCACAGATTTTATGGACTGAAATCCCGTTATCAAATTATGTAAAAATCAGTGCAGCATGAAAGTAAACAAATTTAATCTCAATCATCACTAGACTGTTTACCATTATCACATTTCACTGCTGTAGTTGATTTCAGTAACCTTCTGTTATTCCTTTATCTTTCCTCAGCACTGAAATGTAGAAATACAGAAAGATGGTGATCCTGAGTTTTGCCATTCCCTTAAAGTCTGTAGAAATGAAGGGCTGGTGACAAGCGACAATGGCAAAGAAGATGGCACATTCCGACCCAGAAAGATGCCGGCTGCTTTTTGATGACACTTCTCTGAAGCTGTCTGCTCATTAGCTGCCACTCCTTACTCAGCTCACATTTTCAAACACTCGCATCCCCATATGAATCTACTCTGGGTGATCTTATCAAATCCGAACAAGATATCTAATAGTCTAACCTTTGCTTCATTGCTTGAGGATACACAAAAACGGGAAAGGAAATTTCTGAGTGACTTATAATAGAGAAAATAGTTGTATTGCAACTTCTACATTTATTTTGTACATAACTTAATTCACCAAAAGATGGGATGATTTTAGTTAGAATCACATTCTTTGCACAAATCTGTAATTGACGTGAGCATATGCTCAGATTTATTTTCATACTAGTGCTGCCACTAAGTGGTACGCTCTGCTTTGTAAGAACCAACATGTCCTACTTTGTTTGGCTTGCATGCTGGTTAGAACATATCAACTATATTGCAGTGTCACATTTTTATAAACATATTATAGTAGTCCCTCGCTATTTCATGCTTTGTTTTTCATGGAATTGCTCTATCACAGTTAATCAAAGTAAGAAGATTGATGGAGGAACCACACAATAGGCATGGACGTTTTATTTAAAATACATTTATTTTTAATTATTTAGCACCTGCTGCACCTGTGTGCAGCCCACAACTGCACAAAAAAAAGCTTCCTCCTGCACCTCTGTGCAGCCACAGCTGAAGGTGAAGCTTCCTCCTGCAGCATGTGATGAACTCTACACTGCAGCAGATAAGTGGGCATGGCCGAGAACAATGTGACAGAGTGCAGCTGGAGGCAGAGAGCTGAAATCGTTGGTTACGTATTGTAACCCCAGATTCTATGAGTGTAAGCGTAGCCCTTTAAAAGCTGTCGCTATTGGGTTTACCCACGCACAGCGCACCAAGCACTGAAAACTTTTAGTCCATGCCCACCTGCTGCGTGGGCCCCACCTGATCCACTATAAATTATATCTGGACCGGAGCTCGATTCCCAAATGCATATTATTGTCTTCAGCCATTTGAAAGTCAATGAGGCCCAAGTTTTAAAGGGCTACACTTACACTCATATAATCTGGGGTTACAATATGTAACCAACGTTCTATTTTGTGTAAGCTATGCCCTTTAAAAGCTGTCACTATTGGGTTTAAATTGCGGAGCAGGATATGGTCCATGCCTCACTAGGTCTGTCCGAGAACCACAAAAAACACCCTGATATGTGCCTAAACCTCATTCTTTATTCAAGCGTAATTACACACCATTGATCCATGTACCTGTGTACTGGATTACAGGCGTGCAGCCTCTGTGCCTGATCTTAGCTGGAGGAATGTTTATTCATATCAGACACTAGAGGAATAAGAAAAGGAAACATTTCCAATGAGGAAGAAGGATTTTTCCTGTGTGAACGAATAATCGTTAAAAAAAAAAGCCCACTAAATAATGACAGAGCAAGGCTGTGTTGTTTTTAGTGTTTGTTGTTTTATTGTTGTGTTTTTGTTTCTTTTTTTTTTCTTCCCTTTTTTAATAGCTGTATGACGGTGAAAAATCACTCCGACATAACTCTGAGAACTGAATGGGTCAGCAAAGAGCCCACTTCTCTGCTGCAATAAACAGTTCATCACAGACTGCAGGAGGAAGTTTCTCGTTCAGCTGTGGGCTGCACAGAGGTGCAGGCGGAAGCTTTTTTTTTTTTTTTTTTTTTTTTGGTGCAGTTGTGGTCTGTACAAAGGTGCAACAGGTGCTAAATAATTAAAAATATATGTATTTTAAAGGCAGCACGGTGGCACAACTGGTAGAGCTGCTGCCTCTCAGCTAGAAGGTTGCCGGCTCAAATCCTGGTCTGGGGGCCTTTCTGGGTGGAGTTTGCATGTTCTCTCTGTGCATGCTTGGGTTTTCTCCGGGTACTCTAGTTTCCTCCCACAGACCAAAAAAATGCATGTTAGGCTGATTGGTAACTCTGAATTGACCCTAGGTGTGAGTGAGAGAGTGAATGCTTGTTTGTCTCGTTTGTCTCTATGTGTCCCTGTGATGGACTTGCGACCCATCCAGGGTGTACCCCGCCCCCCGCACTATGATTGCTAGACATGGGCACCGGTGATCCCCGTGATCCAAAATGTACGAAGTGGGTAAAAGATAATGGATGGATGGATGGATGGATTTTAAATAAAACGTCCATGCCTATCGTGTGGCTCCTCCATCAATCAGCCAATTTTGTGTCATGTTCAATCTTACTTTGATACACTGTGATAGGGCAAGCACGATTTGGTCGGAGTTCTACTGAACTTCCGTCTCCTTGAATTCTGAGACATGAAGGAGCGACAGACAGACCTGACAGAGCTAATAACAAAGCTGTTTTGAACGACAGATACTTCTGAGATATCTAGTCCAAGGGCTCGAATGGATCTTTAGTTTGTACACTGAAGGCAAATACTAAATCCCACTGTGGTGCAAGGGCACATGTCACTGCTCTGAGCCAGTGCGCACCTTTTAGAAATTGTTTTGGTTATGGGTGATTGAAAACTGTTCTGTCATTGAAAACTCCATGACAGGAAGCGATTGCTGCAACATAAGTTTTTATTGTACTGAAAGCTAAAATTCTGTCCAACATGCAGCCCAGGGGCATAAAGACAGATCCACTTCTTTATCTAGGCACTATCACTGAAAAGCAGCGTAAACAGCTGTAGATTTTGTGCGTGTTCCCTGGATGGTACATATTATGTCTTTGGAAGAAAAAAAAAATCTAAGTGTTCTCGTTTAGTGGCCAGACCCAAAGGGGTTGACCGATTATAGGGAGGCTCCTGATTGCTCCTCCCACCTGCAGGAGCACATCCTCTCTCCATGACAGTTTCCATGGTTGACCTGTCAGCTGTTGCAGAACCGGGAAACCATGGGGCGTGTGTGCGTTCTGGGGGCGATCAGTATCATTTTCAGATATTCCTCTCTCACCCTTTCCAGTTTTTTTTATTTATTTTATTTTTCACTTTAAAACCACTAGTGTCCTGCATCTGTCTCGGCCACGGCCAGTCTGTTGTTGGCCTCTGCCTCGGAAAACCCCAGATCTTTGTTGCATCTGGGATGTTTTGTCCTCTGGGGGAAGTTGGTAGGGGGACCCTAGAAAAGTTGCAGCGGCCGTGGAGCTACTCTGCTGCTGATGCTGGAACCTGCTTTGTTCTCACCAGCGGCTAGGTGTCTGAGCAGGGTAGGAATCTGCTCAGGAGAAGGTTGCGTGTTTCTGCACCTGTTCCAGGGTGTCGGATGAGGACTGCAGCTGGTTCAGGATTGACTGAAAGTGAGGTCCGACGAGGCCATCTGAGGACACAGGAACTTCCAGAAGTTATTTTTTAATGTCCTCTGGAATGGACGGAGACAGCTTCAGCCACATCTGTCTCTGCAGCGATGTTGCCCAGGATGAGATGTGGGCGGAGCATGCTGCAAGCGCCACACACAGGTTGGTGATTGTGTCCGCAGCTGTGCTGATCTGGTCCAGCTTTGCGGAGAACAGGTTTGGTTTGTTCGCCTCCTTAGCTATTCTAAGGGCTAGCATAACAATGTTGTTGGTTGCTGCCCCCACCTGTGACTAGCACTGTTAGATTCTGTCCATCAACTTCACGGTGAGCTGGTCACCGGAAGATGGTGGGATGATACATTGACGGACGTATTTCGCTGCTCTTACCCCAAAAACAGCCGACAAACTGGGTTCTAGGGGAGGGATGATGGTGGGAAAGCCCTGATCTATGAGCCCTTTGACTTTAGTGATGGCCATGTAGGAGGCAACCTGAGTCCTCAGCTTTAAAGGGTCGTTGGCCGAACCCAGGAGGAGGGCAGACACAGCCGGGAAACAGCGTCAAACGGGGTCTTGGTGTCCAATGTGCTATGCGGCAAACCTTCCCGCTAAAAGGGTCAACGATGGGCAGCCGGTCCGGGTACTTTCAGGTTGCAGGCTCTCGCCAACCTCCCGATTATCTCCAAGAGCTCGTAGAACAGACTGGTGAA
>JARVLU010000599.1:25566533-25581348 GCA_031762415.1 Simpsonichthys santanae | reverse complement strand
TCTCTCTTGAAAATGAGTTCTCATGGCTCAATGAGACTAACCTGGATAAATAAAGGTTAAATGAAAAAAAAAAATATATATATATATATATATATATATATATATATACTGTATATAATTATTATTAATATTAGTTTTTTTATTTATTTATATTGCTTACTGTTTACAAGTTCCATAAAAGAGGTTGGATGAAAAGATGAGAAACTCACAACAAGCAAGCATACAGGAACATAACAATATCCCAAAGTACAAGTGCAGCCATTCTACACCAGCCCTCACTATGTTTCATGAATTTTTTACAGCCACTCTCACACCTTTGCGTCCCATTTATAAGAATCCAGGTTAATTCATCCTTTCTCCTTTACACATTGGACCTGAGAAGATCATTTTTTTTCTGGCACAAGATGCAGTGAACTTTTGACTTCAATTTCCTGCAGCTGGCAGACCAAAATTAGAAGAATGTTTCAGTGGAGTGTACGGCTCCTTGGCCTCCATTGTTAGGGCTAAGATAGAAGGCTGGAAAGTCTGATGTAGTTACTGACGAATGACCCCTCATCATCTGCTCTGCCCTGCTCTTCGGCTGGGGGAGTGGAGGGTGGGGTTGAGACCTTGTCATTTTAAAAAGCTTTACCTTTTGAACAAGATGCAGAGAAACAGACAAAGGTTGCAGCGTTAAACTGTCATAAAAGTTTAACAATTTGAAAAATTAAGTGTCTAAACTGGTTAAACAATTTAAAAAAAAAATCATATATAAACCAGTCTTATTATGTTAAGAAAAAAAAAATGTTTCATGAAATTAAAACATCAGCACTAGTAACACGAATTTGTATTCAGCTAATAAATATCAGCTTATGCATATATTTTTTTTACAGTTAATAACATTGAAGACTCTAAGGAGCAGCTATGGTGTTCCACTGTAGCACCCATTTGTTAAAATGTTCAATTGACCCCAAACATCTCTAAAAGGCATAGCATGCCATAGTATATGTTTTTTTTTTCTTTAAAAATTAACAATGAAAATTATTAGACCTGATATTTAATATTATCAATATTTAACTGTTTTAATATGTACAACAAATGTATGTCTTGTTCCTCTTGGTGCCCAACAAGCTGTAAGGTCTCAGAGTTGTAAATATTTTGCTTAAGTTTGTGACCATTGTTAAAGCAGAAGTGACCAAATTATTATTTTTGCCTAAACAATGCTGTATTGGTAGAGCTTTGTAAACAATAAATACATTAATTAATTAATTAATTAATTAAAAAAAAACTGGAACACAAAATGATGTTCTTTTTGGTGGGGCGGCTGTGGCTGAGTAGTTAGAGCAGTTGACCTCCAATGCAAGAGTTGGGGGTTCAATTCCACCAATAGTCACATGCTGAAGTGTATTTGGGTAATACACTGAATGCCTCACTGCCTCTGATTTGTGTCCCATCGGTGTATGAATGTGATACAGCACTGATTATTCTTTGTATAGATCTAGTAGAGTGCTGTATGAATGAGTAAATGGGGGCACAGATGGTATTGTAAAAAGCTTTGAGTATATTGATAAGATAGAAAGGTGCTATATAAGTACACTCCATTTACCATTTTATGTTTACATTACAGCACATCCATTGTTCATCACTATCTGCTACAAAAGACAGGTGGTCATGTAATTATCTGTGTGTTCGTTTGTATGTTAGCAAAGCATATCATGCACCAACTAATGCATTTTAATGAAACTCTCAGAAAGTAATCATTGGATATACATGTACAACCAATTATCTTATGAAGACAACCTCATTTAAGATGGCTGTCACAGCTATTGTCTTAGCGAACATAGAAATTGTTTTAATTCAGTCAATTTTACAAATATGGATAAAAAACCATAAAGAGTTATTTTGAACACACTGAGTGTGAACATTAAGTAAAACTGTGGCATGCAGTGCAGTAGGTAAGAAGCACTACGTCAGGAATGATACTTTTTAGTTTTTTTTTTTTTTTTTTTTTTCCATCAGCCACTTCATTGTGCCCCATTAAATAGAGGAATACCAAGACTAATTGATTTTTTTTTCCTTGTACCTTTCTTCCCAAATATTTATTAGTTAAAAATAGCAGAGAAAATCTGTTTGAGAATTATTTAATATCAGTGACATTATTAAAAGCTTTTAGTAGTTACATTTTTAATATTTATTATAGGGAACTGTACAGCAACAATGTGAATTCTAATATGAAACCAACATAATTACATAGTCAAGACTTTGGAAATTTGAAATATTTTGTTGGAAAAAAAAACTCATCTGCATTGGTAAAACATTAATAAGACAATCTCACTGTTATTTTTTTCTTTGTTTCCATCTTATTGCAAATAACAATGTACTCTAATTTATATTTAAAATCTTTCTATTTCCAATTAGTCTCACCATGGCCACTTGGTCCATACACACACATTATGTGCAGCAGTTCACAGACATTTAAATAAAGTTCAGTCCCACATTTGCTTTTGATAATAGAATTAAACTGTGGATTAGTTTCCAGCCTGTTTGACAGTGTGGCTCTCATGTTGTTTGCCCTTTGGGACTAATTTTCTTTCCTTAGAGCAGCCTTCCTGTGTCTCAGCTTGGACTGTAGCTGTGACAGGAGGATGCTTTCCCCTCCCCTGATGAGCTGGTCATAGTTTTGTTATCCATTCTGTTGTTGTTTACAACCAAGCCCCCTGCTGACTGTGGTTTTAAACGATTAGCAATCAATGAGGTCCTGCTGTTAGTTGAAAGCTGATTGAAAGATTTCTCCTGGGTGCTGGCAGGATGGTGAGGATGTCAAAAGATAGTGTTTATTTTAACACCTCACCTTACTTTATGTATTTCGATCTGCCAGAAATGTCTTTTGCGGCTGTACACTTTTGCACATTTTATAATATAATCTGACAAAAAGCAAAACATCAACCCAGAGGAGCCAAAATACCAGACACAAACGCTGATGCATTTCCTGCAAAAGCAGTTGTAGCATATTTATTAACGCTGTGGTGGGAAATCAAGTGAAAGGTGAAAATGCAGACCGTCTTTAGGATGTTTTATACAGAGATGGAAAATCCTTTGGCGGTGCCTGCTCAATGCAAGTCGCTCCGAGATTGAGCAGGTGTTGTTTTAACTTAGACTTCATATTTTATTCAAAGGGTCAGAATAATGTGCATGTAAACACTCATCAGTGCTGTAATAATCTTAAAGTAAAACATTTTATTGTTTTGAAGCAAGATCAGTGTTTTTTTTTATTATTTTATTTTATTCCCTGTGCCTATTTAATTAATAGTCTTTATAACAACATAATTACCTCTTGTGCTACTGAATGCAAAAGTGCATCTACATTAAAATAATTAATTAGGCTGAAGAAGAGCAGCCTGTCCTTTAGAATAAATACTGTTTACATGTAATGCAAGTTTTAATATTTGCTTTGGTTTGATTTGTAGGTTTTGGAGAGCAAAACAAGTGATAATGGTACATATGTTTGTCCACTTTTAGTGTTTTTATTTTTATATGTTTGAGTCAAAACATACCATTAGTTTTTCTTAGCAAGATTTACTCAGCGTTAGTTTCAACATACGTGTAGCTTTTCTTTTTTCAGCTGAATGCAAAACGTAATTTAAAAAATAGATTGACTTGCCTGTTCAATGTTGTCCAGTTACCCTGGGTAAGATTTGTACAGTGTTGTCTTTTATTAATGGACCTCTAGAGAGAGATAAAAAAAAAGATAAAAAAAGATTGTATTACTTAGAGTTTCTCAACTGGCAGCATTAAAGGCAGGTTCTATTCTTGGTTGAAGTGTTATCCTCACCACTGCCAGATGGCTGGACTTAGATTATGTCCTCCATCCCATCACCTTCAAATTTAGAGAGTAAAAATATATATTAAGAAGAAGAAGAATTGTTTGCATTCTATTAAACTTGTACCAATTGTCTCTGTGTTATGGTCCTGATAAGTCCAGGAGTAAATGGCAGGACACACAACATATGAAGCCCAGATGATTGTACAGTTTAGATCAAACTTTTATTGTTATTATTATTATTATTATTATTATTATTATTATTATTATTATTATTATTATTATTATTATTATTATTATTATTATTAATAATAATATTAATAATTAATTAAAATTGGGAGCCCCGGTTAAAATCAACAAAACGAGGGAGAAGCCCTGAACCAGCCAGCAACTGGCTGTTGGATTCGTGCCACTCCCTTTGCCCTACAACCCAGGGACTAACCCTATAGCCCAAAACCATAAAAACAGTGACAGCCGGTAACTCCCAGTCCCAACAACAAACAGCTCAATGATTTAGTGACAAGATGAAACCACAGGTATCGCTGACAGGAGCGGAAGCGAGGCAGGAGCAAAAAGTCAACCATCACAACAAAGTCACTACTTTGGCCTTTCTCGCTTGTCCAGCAGGCGGAGCTTGACCCTTTTAAACTGCTTTTGGCCAATCAGCTGTTCTGAAAGAGCTAATTGTTTAATTAGACACAAATTGACAAATGTGACACAGGGACACACGTCACACCTCCACCCCTACATGCTGTGTGGTGGGGTTACACAATGTTCAGCATCAGCAAAAGAACGGGACAATGTGTCAACCAGAACATTTTTACCTTGTTTCTGTTCCCCACATATTTTTTGTTTGTTTTGTTTTAACTCCATGTGAGTATTTAAGTTATGTTTAAGTTTGTGTTTAAGTCATACTTTGTATTTAAATTATTTAAGTTATGTATTTAAGTTAAATTATGCTATTAGTGCCTAGTGTATATTTAGTTGATGTTTTTCTTAGTACATATCTTAGATCTTATTACTATTTTCCTTGTACATTTTTCTGTGGGATGAAACTGGGACCCTGTGTACATAATCTTGTTCCATCACATGTACCACATGTGGTGTGTATGACAAATAAATCTCTCTGACTCTGACTCTGAACTTGATCCTGCAACATGGCCTCAGACAGTCAGGTTCAGCACCGGACAGCTCCACTGGAGAACTCACCTCAACCGGAGGAGACCACAGCCTGGGGGTGGGGCTAACCCAGCAGAGGATAAAGTTAAAGCAACAGACATATTCTTACCCTGTTTATTGTATCATTTCTGCATGTTGGGACGATTCAGGTGGTTGTGGCCATGTTGCAGGGTGAACTTAAATACTCACATTGCTCCCAGACAAGCCCCCAACTATGTTATAGTCCCGATAAGTCCAGAAGTAAATGGCAAGATGCACAACATATGAAGCCCATAAAATTACAATTCAGACAAAACTTTAATTGTCAACCACCTGAACACTAATGCAAACTGGAAGCCCTAAAATCACACTTGTACAGGGCTGATTTTCAGTGAAACATTTTGGTAGAATGGACTGGTGAAGAGGCAAATTGGACTTGAAAATGTTACAAAAATGTTTGTTCTGCATCTTTAAAACTGACATGTCCAGAGTCCACCTTGTCTCTACTTCTGAACAACAGATACAGACACTAGCTCCCCAGAACCAAACAACAAGAAACCACAGATAGAAAGATCTTGATATTTTTGAATGGTATGTGTCATTGTGTGGTCAAAATCATGACAGTCAGCAAAACCTAAACCATCAAAACATGTCTGATAGTGAGTCCATTCCAGTACTTGAGCACAGAAGATACTTAATAACTTGTTTGGTTACCAGTATACCAAATCAGTTTATTTATATAATGCTGTTTGACAGCAAAATAAACCTAATTACATAAGCTCACCATGAATAAATTACAATCAAATTCAACATATCCCTAAGAAAACTTAACCACTAACAGTGGAAACGACATACTTGTTTCACCAACTGAAACAAAATTGATGTAGAGAACAAACATAAAATTAATGTGCTCAAGAAGTGTGCACATTCGGCTGCTTTTAATCAGATACAGACATGAATTCAACAGATAGCCACAGTCATGACTCAGTGCACTGTTCCTGGCATCAAGAGCAAACAACAGTTAGAAACTGGTGAATGAATGTTTGGTCCATGATGTGATGTACATATTCTAATCCATTTTTTTCTTGTAATTCTATTGTTTGTTTGTTTATATATGTAGCTGACCTGTGTAGACTCCTGAAAATGTTCAAGTTTAAATACTATTTAACATTCGGACAGACAGTTCTTCAAGGTTTCAATCATTGCGTTGATTAAAAATACAGCAAATAAACCCCAGGCATGTTGAGGTAAGACTAATTTTCCCATGTATGTTGATCTTACTGACTAATAGTCAAAGTATTCGTTTAAAGTTTAATGTAGTTTTGCAGTGGCCCTGTGCTGGTCAGCATTACTGGACAGTATCCAGTGGACACAGAACCAACTCTGATCTGAGGCTGTGTTAATGTATCAAACCAAGGTCATTTATCGCAATTAAAGGTAACCCAATTCGTCAAGTAATGCAATCACAAACCCTGATGAACTATCGAATCAAAGAGATGTGCTTCTAATAGGCAGTTAAAATTAACAAGGTGGGATGACAAAAGAATGTGGCTTATACACTTTTACAACTTTGATGGGAAAAAAAAAAAAAAAAAACACATGACATGCATATGTTTACCATACCATTTTATTTAGAAAGCACTTAAAACAATGACAAGGCCAACCAAAGTGCTGAACAAACAGAAAACAGGCAACGCACAAAGCAACATACAAAATGGAGTAAAATCATAATATAGATACAAAATTGTCACGGATAATACATGTAAAGACTAACCCAGTGTGAAGCGTACAGGTTCAAACACTGATCATCTGGTGTCGAAAGCTACGGAATAGTAGTAAGTTTTTAAGCGGGATTTGATAACTGAGACGGAGGGGGCCTGTCTGACAAGCAGAAGTAACTTGTTCCAAAGTGGTGGATCTGCGACAGAGAAGGCCCTGTCACCTCTGCATTTGAGTTCCTGGAACTGTGAGCAGCAACTGGTCTGCTGACCTCAGAGAATGTGGTGGGACATACGGCTATAGCAAATCAGATATATAGGAGGGGACAGAACTCAGTTCTAAAGTCATTGACAAACATTTAAAACCAATCAACATCCATTTGATTATTTATTTTCTGCCGTTTATCCTTGACAGACCTGCGGGGGAAAGCAGTTTGAGCAGAGAGATGCAGACGTCCCAACTCTTTAGGTCAGAAAGCAAGGTGCTTCTAAACATACAGAATTATAAAATATTTCCTGGGTGTCTTGGGTCTTCATTGAGGTCTGTCAACAATGACTCTGCTGAAAGGCATTTCCATAAGATACACAAAACACTTCTAGTAGCTCCTTTTAATCTGAAGGTGATTCAAATAAACTGTATTTGTGGATGACTGAGCTCATCACCTTATCTTTAGGAATCAGCTCAGACATATTTTGGAACAAAAATATTCCAGCTGCTCACATTAAATTTCTCTAGCTTAAAATCTTTACTCTTTACATACTGTCAGAAAAGGTGGGTGATCATGGAATTGCTTGTGTCTGTGTGAGAATACTGGTTTGTTTGTCTGTCTGTCAGCAAAACGCAGGCTCTACTGCTGATGTCAGGAAGAAAATACTCCTGGCCTCAGCACTTTTAGTGACATAACAGCTGCATCTTCATATTTTTTTTCATTAATACACAGACACAATTACAAAGCGTAAATTGAGAAAAAAAAAAAAAACTACAAACGTGTCTGTTTTGTTTTTCTATTTAGATTATCGTTTTGATATAAATAGGTTAACATTTTTATCTGCTTGTTCAAATATCTGCGGACTCACCACACTTTTCTCACGCAAAACTGATGCATTTGTTTTTTGTTGGCATCTTTGCAAATGTCCACTTAGAAATTAAGAAGTGAAGGTGACTGACATTTAACAGTGCCTTACTCTGAGTAATGTGTCCACAAATTGCCAGTTTCTACATGGTGTTTTGTTTTGTTTGTTTAAACATGACATCCAATCATTGCATCTGCTAACCAATAGAAATTTTGAAAAGTCAGAAGAAATGCAAGTGTTCACATGCACCCTTAACAAGATAGATTAAGGTGAAACAGAGAGGTCTTTCTTCTCCAATTATGGACTCTTTTAAGTGAGTACAACAATGTTCCAAGAGGTCTTTGTGTGTTCTCCCTTGTCTGTACGGATTTCATAAAAAGAGACATGTATACATATTTACAGACAACCACTGAAGATGTCTTCCTGATTTCATCAAACCCTGAAAACCCACTGGCTGAGGGATTTAAGGGTTTGATGAGGAGCTGGCAGATGGAGCCTGCAGCTGTTCTCAGGTAGGTGAGCAGGCTGGAGATTGGCTTGCAATCCCTCTGGACCGAGCCCATCTCAGTAGGGAATTCACAGTTGGGCCTATTCACACTGGCAGCTTTTCAGACTGGGCTGCAACCAGAGCTAAAAGTTCACACTTTTTTCCCAGTACTGTTTCCTGCCTGCATCTTTTTCCCCTCATTTGAGCTTGAGCTACATTCCAGGACAGTTGCCTGCTATAAATGGGAAGAAAAAAAAAAAAAAAAAAAACATCTTGGTGTCTCAAAATAAATTGTTATTGTGTTTGTATACATTTTTAGACCAATATTAATATTCATAGGTATAAAACCACAATATTATGTTTTATATTAGGTTATACTTATAAACATTCAGGATCAAATGCACACTATCACACAAATAAGATTTATTTCCAATAGGAACTTAAAAAAAAAAAGTATATTTTAATTTTATAACAATGTTAACCTTTCTGCTGCACTATGGTCAAAATGATCCACAAGGGCTAAGTGTTAAAATGAGGCATTGTGAGTCATTTTGACCCAAAGATAACTTAATCACTCTTTAATTTAATCTCCAATTAATTGGAATATTACTGAAGCAATTAAAATGTTAAATGAGAACAAAGGAGATAAAGGAACAAGCATTCCTTGCAGGAGCATGTCTCTTTTGTTGCCTTACTCGCAAGTTTTGAAACAAAACAAAGGCAAACAAAGATCTTGTGTGATCTGTTAATTATAGGGATGGCTCTAAGCTACTACTGCATCAACTTTATCACTTTTTTTTTGTAAAAATCAACAGTTATAGTAATTATTTTTGTCACTGGTTTATTGCTTTGCTTCATTGGTTCATTGCACTGGTTCACTGATTCATTGGTTCATTACAAACATGCACAATAACTGAGGGAAATATATTATTGCTGAACCTTTCAAGGCAGCTAGCAATACAAATTATGGTGGACAAAGCAAGAGAAGTGAATCAGATGTTGTCAAGTTTCAAGTCATCTAAGACCCATACCAAGTTCTAAACAACCTCAAATTTAAAGTTCTGAACAAGTACTCTGAGCAAATATGTAATTTAAATAGGAATGTATAAATACTTTCTAGAAATTACAAATGTTTCTTAAATGAAGATGAAGAGTAGCAGAGCAGAATCTGTGATCAGGTTTGTTTCTACAGGCAACCATACAACTAAACAAAAGTCAAGAGTGTTTGCAGGTATGTCCCAAGGAATATATGTATAAGTAGCCAGGTGTTAAATTAATATGGTAATTTTCTTTAAGGTATAAATACAGTATATCCCATGAAATTACAGGTGCATTAAAACACTGTTTTTTTTTGTTTTGGTAACACATATTGTATGTAAAGAATGTTACTTATTGTGCATGTTGTTATATTTACAGTTCTGCATGTGTAATGTACTGACAGCAATATGATGTGTAGTTATGAGGTTTAGTCATAAGGAGGCAGTACTGTTCTGGTCAACATCAGTTTATTTATTTATTTTTTTTTTTTTTTCTTAGATTTTGTCCAAATGCATCTTGGTACTTCCTGTTTTGCCCTTGAACTAGACTGGAAATCCACTAGGGACAATGGTAGGAAAATATTTCTTGTGATAAATATCTCATAAATATCCATAATTTGTTAACATACCTTTGTATAATAACATTTACGTGTTAACCAGTCAGTATTTTGACAAGATTGTGTGTTGCCGTAATGGATTGTGCAGAAGACCTATGTGTTGTATGGCCGACTGTCATGTGTTCTGGTGTACAGCATGAAGCTCAGCTAGGCTGTGAAGTCCAGTGTCCTTTGCGAACTTTCGGAAACTTTGTGGAATGGGAGTGACTTTAGCTTTAAACATTCCCACTTGTTTTGCATATCATGGATAATCCATGTGTATTTATGCATTGTTGTGCATAGACAAAGTCCATTGACATATTTTTTGTTTGTTTTAATCATAGCTTTATTTTCATAGATTTATCTTGCACCAATTAAATTTGTCTGTTTGCTACAAAACAAAACAAGAATAATTACATTAAGCTGTAAAAGAAGTGCTGTTGAAGAAACTTTTGCACATCTTTTTCCTGGACCAAATTCATTCATACTGTCCATGTAGTTCACATTGTTAACATGTAAATCAATGCTTCATTTGCTCTAATTTCCCAATGTTTGGTGGAGAGTTGGCAACCACAGGATATTATTTGGGACACAACATTTGCTCACAATACACCCTCTGGCAAGGCAGGCTCACAGCAGGCCGACCAGACGTGGGTGTGTTTCCCATAATTGCCAGTCTGTCTTGTCGTTAGCTGTTCCTCCGGTGCATGACTGACGCAACGCGAAGATTAACACTAAGAGGAAGTGCCTGATTTAATAAAACAGCAGGTTTATCAGGCTTGTGGTGTCTCCTGTAGCCACTTGGTTGTCTCTTTTGGTTATAAGCTGCTGGATAAGGCATCCTTCCCTTTTGGCCATGGCTAGTGTCTGTTTCACCCAGCGACCTTGTCATATACAAATCACAGGCAATTACTGTACCCCTGATTTGGATGTGGCTTCTCAAGAACATCCATTTGTAGGTACCTGCAAATTTATTTTCAGATAGATAATGTAAGGGGTTTTGTGATAGCCAATGAAATAAATGTGTTCTTATTAAGGATGGCAAAATTGAAACAGTGTTTTGGTGCCAACCAAAATTTGTGGGATAGTGGTTCAAGAACACTGTACCACAATTTGTTCCGCGCAGAGAAAATGGTGTGACTGCTCCATACTGTGTCCCACTGTAACCACCATGTTTTGCTATGCAAGTGACAACCCTATTGACCCTTCTATTGCTGCTATTACTAGTCATTTGTCCAGTTATCTTGTACTTTATACCTTTGACTATTCAAAAATCCCACAAAGTTAGCATGGTCTTGCAATGTAAAATTGGTAGCATGACAACAGCAATGTTGGGTGCTAGTGGACTTCAGGAGACCATCCCATTATCCTAACAAGCATTTGATGTAATTTGCCTTTAGTTTATTTATGTATTTATTTATGTACTTATTTATTTATTTATTTATTTATTTATTTATTTATTTATTTATTTATTTATTTATTTTATTATTATTATCAGGTCTTGTTTGGCTTTTGTGTTAGAGTTGGCAGTTTCTTGGCTGAATAAGGACAGCACTGTTGCAAGGGCGTACACCTATTAACATATAATAATTGAGCAAACTGAAAATTATTCTTATACGTGCATTATTAAAATAGCATTTGCAACATCATTATTATTATTATTATTATTATTATTATTATTATTATTATTATTATTATTATTATTATTATTACTACTACTGCTCCACCTTGGTGTATCCCAGGTGCGATGGGTTAAATGCAGAGAACCAATTTTGCCATTGCATGGAAATATATAATGATGAAAACACATAACACTTTATTATTATTATTATTAATAATAATAATAACAATAATGATAATAATAATAATATCATTTATTTCTGGTATGCCCTGCTACTCTGGTATGCCTTGCTATTTGTGCTTAGTGCATTTTTAGTTGACATTTTTTTTAGTTCATATCTTAGATGTTATTACTGTTTTTCTTTTGCATTTTATTGTTGGATGTAACTGGGAACCTGTGTACATAACTTGGTTCCATCATATGTACCACATGTGGTGCAAATGACAATAAATAATTGCTGACTCTGACTATTCACTGAACATGTGCAACACAAAGTACACTGATCTGTCACATAAGATTTGACAGTAACTCTAGAAAATGTGTTATGGCTTTGTGACTCTGGTCTGTGGCCATTGCAAAATCATCTCACTACAATGTTATTGATTTGATTCAATGAGGATTGATAAGCAGCAAAAACTGCTATATGATACCAATCACCCCTAATAAAGACATTCAGATTTAGTTGTGATATAAACCCACTGTCACATCACTGCAGGTTTGGTCCAAGATTGTACTGTAGACTGAGCACAATGAGCTTGAGAACGTGAAACGCAGCACTGTGGCTCAGTTGGTAGAGCTGCTGCCTCTCAGCGAGCAGGTCCTGGTTCAAATCCCGGTCCGGGGGCCTTTCTGGGTGGAGTTTGCATGTTCTCTCCGTGTATGCATGGGTTTTCTCCTGGTACTCTGGTTTTCTCACAGACCAAAAACATGCATGTTAGGCTAATTGGTAACTCTAAATTGCCCGTAGGTGTGAGTGAGAGAGTGAATGTTTGTTTGTCTCGTTTGTCTCTATGTGTCCCTGCGATGGACTTGTGATCTGTCAGAGTGTCTCCCACCTCTTGTACAGTGATAGGTGGACATGGGCACCGGCGACCCCTGTGACCCGAAATGGAAGAAGCGGGTAAAAAATAATGGATGGATGGATGGATGGATGGATGGATGGATGGATGGATAAAATTTAAAGCTGTCACATGAACAAAAGCAAAACATAAACACAAGTAAAACATAAATAAATCCAGTATTCACACACAAAGGTAATGAGACACAAGGGGGTGCAGGGAAAACTGGATGTGGCATGAAAATCAAGAATATTCTACTAAAAGTGACTAATAATAATAATAAAAATAACCAAAATGAGAAATAATAAAAATAGAACAAATCAAAAGAGCACCTCCCTAAGGAGATGCCATGGTGGGCCCCATGGGTGCCTCCCTAGGAAGTTTCCTTCTGTATGTTGAATTGGAAAGAGGCCCCGCAGAAGACGCAGGACACACTCGAGAGACTATGTCTTTTGGTTGGCCTGGAGATGCCTTGGGGCCCCCCAGAAGAGCTGGAAGAGGTGGCTGTGGAAGGAGATGTCTGGTTCTCCCTGCTCAAGCTGATGCCCCCGCCACTCGACTTCAGAACAAACAGAAGATGATGGATGGATGTATGGATGGATAATAAAAAATTACTAACAACCAAAAGACAGATTCTGTCACACATCACAATTCAATGTAATTCAATATTACTGTAGTTTGATTCAGAACACTGAGATTTGATGCACTACAATGCAATAAGAATTACCATGCAAAAACAGATCTTGTTTTAAAAATTACTCTAATTACATATAGCAAAAACTATTTAATAAAATACAAAAATGGTAATAAATAAGTTTGTTGAGCCATTCAGTAGGATGCAGTGTACCTACTAATCCACTGCCAACAGTGATAGCAGTGAGCTGCATTATCCACATTTCTATATGAGAATGTACAAATAAAACATGTTACATGTGTTATATGTGTCGAACTTGTAACTGCTTCCTAGTGAGATTAATAGCCTTTGCAAGAGTTTGTTTCATAAGCACCTGATATTGAAGGTGGCATGTTTCTGTCTAACCCAGACATTTCTCTGACTCTGAACACGTTCAGGCTACAAATGCAAATTTATCTTTATTTATTATTCCATCCTTGCACTTAGTATTGCTGAGTTTATGTGAAAGTTGTGTGCTGGTTGTTGTTTAAATACAAAAATATTAACAAAATGAAAGAGATATCACGTTTACATGAATATATAAAGTTGAGCACTGGCTTCAGTTGACATTATTCAGAGATACTATAGAGACACTATAGCTGTAAATTCAAACAGTTTGACTAAAATATTACTGAACAGCCATCATTTTATTATGAGAGTAACTAAAACATTTTAACTGAAAATATCACAGATAATGAAGGCACTATAGGTCAAGTTTAAATGTTGGGCTGAACTCTCAACAGAAATTTGACTTCTAGGATGTTTTTTAAAATGCATTTCATTCTGAATATGAGTAACAAAGGATTGAACTGTAAATTACATTCGACAGATTTAAAAGACAGCTGAAACAATGGATTCTTGAACCCTTTTGCATACTTTACATCTGATTTGTCTTTTGAATTCAACAATTCTTTGTAACTGTGAGCGGCTCTCTATCTGCCTATTCGCCTCTTTCACTAAAGTACATTTCCAACAGAGAATCAGTAAAACATGTGACCTTTAGTTGACTCATTGTGTTTCAATATATCAGCATGGGGCTGAAATAATTTGTTCATGTAGTAGTGTAGAGAAAAAAAGAAAAAAGAAATCAAACTTTTTTTTTTTTTTTTTTTTTAAATCCCAGCTGTGGTATGCTGCTCCCTTTGTACAACACACAAACCACATATTCCATGTAGGACATTAAATTTACAGTTATCTTGTGTGTCACGATAAGATACTAATTTTGTGTTGTTTCCTTTTTGTCACTTATTGTAATTTATCCTGAATCTAGGGTACCACTGACCCACTGACCATGTATCAATTGTGCATGCATATACATAAATACATACAGGTAGTCCCCGAGTTACGAACGAGTTCCATTCCTATGCCCCGTTCGTAACCCGATTTTGCCGTAAGTCGGGGCACCCACGTGGCGGGCGTAACTCCGGATTTTTGCCGTAAGTCGGAAAAAGAACAGTAAACGTCGTCTTAAACACTTATTACAACAACAGCGTACTTAGAACGTCATTTTGCTGTATTTCCATGCAGTTAGCTAACACAATACCCTCAAAAAAAAAAAAATGCTGCATAAAAAAGTCTGCATAAAAAAGTCAAC
>JARVLU010000599.1:25420095-25433818 GCA_031762415.1 Simpsonichthys santanae | reverse complement strand
GATGGATGGATGGATGGATGGATGGATGGATGGATGGATGGATGGATGGATGGATGGATGGATGGATGGATGGTTGTAGGAGTACACACTGGGCATGTTTTGCAAGTCCATCATAAAATCCCATACAGACAAACAAGACGTACAAGTGTCTTGATACATGTTCATTAATCAAGGCAGATGGAGCATTTCAACAAAGATGAATCCATTCATAAGACCTGACTCAACCTTGTTAGAAGACACAAAAGACAACTATTTACACTCACTTAGTCTCCAGTTATTCTAACATACATGCTATGAACTGAGTGAGAAAAGCTGAGTACCAAGTTCCACACAGCTGGGAGCTGAACTAGCAACCTTCCTACTGTAAAACAAAAGTGCTAACCCACTGTGCATCCCTGACTGGGGTGAGCTCAAGAAGGACAGAAACCTTGTGTGGTACAAAAAAATCCACAAATAACTGCATTTGATGGGGGGAAAAAATATTTGGAAAATCCATGTGTATTTTTAAGGGCTGGTTTGACTGAAGGTGCTTCGCTTGCTGTGCTGGGCACAGTTCACATTCTGTGCACAGCAACATGGTTTTACCAGGGGGAACCCTCAGGGCCTCCAACACTTTCAGAGAAGACTGAAAAATTCAGCGCATATGAAATGCTACATTTAATTTTCATTTTATTTTAAGTTGTATTATTTTATTATTTATTTTACATAAAACATGTTTGTCAATTATATATTTTTTGCAATGTTTTCTTATTTTCTGTAAACTTCTTTCTGCCTTTCTCTCTTCACAGCGAGTCATCCTCCTCCACTTCACTCTGCCCTCTGCATCCTCTGTCCTCACTCCAACTACCTCCATGTCCTCTCTAATTGCATCCATGTACGGTATCTTCTCTTTGTATTTTCCCTGGCAGCTGCATTTCTAACATCCTTCTATCAATATACCCACTGTCCCTCCTCTGTCCCTCCTCTGAACATGTCCAAACCATCTCAGTCTGGTCTCTCTAACTTTATCTCCCAGTTATTCAACCAGTGCTGTACCTCTGATGATCTCATACCTAATCTTATCCATTCTTGTCACTCCCAAGGAGAACTTCAACATCTTAATTTCTGACACCCCCAGTTCTTTCTCCTGTCCTTTAGTCAGTGCCACTGTCTCCAGACCATACAACATAACTGGTCTTGACATTTAAAAAAAAGTTATCCAATCAGATTATTTTAAATTTGCTTCTCCAGGCAGAAACACGTTTGAAGGAGCTTTCTCATTGGTTAGGATGTAGCTGCTTCAAGACAAGGCTTACTTCAGTCATGGACTCTCTAGGATGAGACTGGTCAGCAACTGACAGGAAAATTGACCAATCACAGTGCTGATATAGAGTGGGTGGGACCAAACATTCCTACAAGAGTCCCCAGCAGGCTTTCCAGTTCAGTGTTATCTGTTTGTGATAAAGCAGTCCTGGCAAAGTCAGATATGAACGATCGTTAGCATCACCTTTTTCAAGTTGCTCTTTCACAGAGAACAAGATTTTATTCCAGTTAGGAAGATCAGCACAGTAGAACTGCCACAAAATAAAATATGGTGAAAAGCATTTTGAAATGGACCTTTGGCAACACTACGTGTGGATTTTTTTTTTTCTCCTAGTGTTTTTCAATTGTTTCCAACCAGCCAAAAATGAAAACATTGTACTTTTGGATCTGTATTATTTTTTATTGTTATTATTATTATTATCAATAATAATAATTATTATATTACTATTACTATTGTTAATATTGTTATTATTGTTATTGCTACAGATAACTCATTGAAGCTGGATTTGTTATTTTGATGGAGTCAGCTCAGCAGCACATCTCTGCAAGTTATGGTGATGTTAAAAAAAATACATCAGAGTGGATCAGCAGCCACTGAACTTCTTGTAAGTGTTGTGTTTCTGGAAAATCAGTATGGTATGATGAGGAAAAGTACATGCAAATTTTGTTATTCTATTTTTTTTCTTTTGACCTCATGAAGATTTCTGCAGACATGTTTTTGTTTTTAACATTTTACCTCATTTCAAGAAAGTTCATGCTCAATAATCCATGTACCAAATCCAATAATTCTCAGTCGGGACATCTGGACAGTTTATTTTTTTATAGAAACGTTTCACCCTCCATCCGGAGGTCATCATCAGTCAGAGGAGTTCCAACAAACTGTTTCCCCACCAAGCAGTCCAGTTTGCTGGAGCCAAGATGGTTTCTGGGGGCTGTCCTGTCCCTCGTCGACTCCTCCCAGGCAGGCAGCCACAGCCAGAGGTACAAGGCAAGAAAGTTCATGCTCAGTAATCCAGGTACCAAATCCAATAATTCTCAGTCGGGTCATCTGGACAGTTTACCTCATTTCATAATGTAGCTTGATATTATTTTGTTTTATATCACTATACTGTTATTTACTTTTTATTTTATATGCATTTCATGGCTGTTTGTTGTTGTGTGTACCTTACCTGTGGTTTGTTTAAATCAGATATCTCTTGTAAATGAGTCCTTGTGACTCATTGAGACTAACCTGTCTAAGTAAAAGTTTGATTAAAAAAAATATTTCTGATGCATTCAGTTGCAACCTGTAAATTAGAAAATGGGCACTGAAATTGCATTTGCTCTAAAAATGCAGATTAAATGTCCCATTTAGATTCGCATTGATCATTGTCAGCATGACAGCTGTATTCTGGTTTCTTTACACAATAAATGTGTACAGATGCAGTAAGTTCTGTAGGTTACATTCCAGGCTGAATATCTGAAATTACAGGTTTTCCTAAATATATCATAGTGATTTTTTTATTATTAATATTTTTTATTGAGCTGCAGGGGCTGCTGGGTAATACTGGGCCAGAAATGAGATGACTTTTTCAGGTTATGCATTCAGATGGGGTGTCCCTTTTTGTTGATCTGCAATGTGTTTGTCATTTATGATCAGGTTGTTGTTAGAGACATTACAAACATGACAACAAAAGTCAGACATGTATCTGACTTATAAAAAGGGGGGAAAGCATGTTCTTTCCAGCAACAGAATTGTGAAACTGAGTATCCACTGAAGTAATTAAACTGCATTATGATAGTGTTCTTGAAGTACGCGTTACAGGCCTGAAGTGTCCGGACCGCTGCAACAGTGAAGTGCACAATGTGAAAAATAATAAAACAGGAGAGAGCAATGACGACCAAAGCGCTGCTGTTAACATCCAGATTGTGTCTGCTTTTTTGTTAACCAACAAACCTTTAACATTGTAATATATTAATGCTTTACATTACCTTTCATTTCCATTAACAAAACATGGTTTCCTTTTCTCACAAGAAATAATTAACTTCAACACATTACCCTTTTCACCATTTCACATTACCATCCTTCACTTAGACGAAGACAACTAACATATAGTGTATTAAACAGCATAAACCAACTGTTTTTAAAGCTTTGCAGGATTTAGCTGCATATTAACTGGTTTGAACATCAATATGTACACTGATTTTAACGTAATAATGATCTAAAATATAACTACAAATTGTATAACAGATATAATTTAACTTGGCATTGTTCCAACTTTAACCTCTAGATTCCAATGCTTAATAACAAACAGAGAATGATAAAGAACAAAGAATAATGTCTCTGCATTTAGCTTCAGCTACTGTCTCGACTCTTAGGCTCCATGCTACTGTATGAGACACAAAATAATATGCACTGAATGCTTATTCAAACAAAAGCAGAATAAAACTCCTAAAACTGGAGTTAATAAGATATCGTGGTCTTTCAATCTCCTAACCATGCAAGACTTCCCCAGCGCAGGTTGGCATCCCGCCACTCTAAACCTCGGCGGATAAAACTTATGAATATTAACAGAAAGGTGCACAGAAACCGCATCACAGTGTCATCTGCTGACACAATAAGAGGTAAACATCTGATAGAGTTGTTCTGGTGTGTTTTCACCATATACTGACCTGAAGAATAATAAAACAGGAGAGAGCAATGATGACCAAAGCGCTGCTTTTAACATCCAGATGTGTCTGAGACACACAGGTGTTGTTCTCCCTGAAATTAACTTGGAAGCAACGCCCACCATAACAAAGGTTCTGCTTTGCCACTACTGCTCCCTCATTAACCTCAGGAAAACGCTAAATACAGGCAGATTAATAAGCCGAAATGCAAACAAAATAGAATTTGATCTTTTTTTTTTCTTCTAGAAAATAGAATAAATTATATATGAGAAATATTTCAAGATTACAAAACAACCAAAATAATGTGGTGATATATTTTTAGGTGCACCTTAAAATCTAATTTGAGGGACCATCTTATGTATTCATGATTCAGCACTGTTATTTACTAACCAAATAAAACAACTGACGGTTCACTCAGTGACTTCAGTAGTCCAACCTGCAATAATAAACTAACAAAAAAAATGTGCTTTAGTTAAATAAAGCTGTATGTTTGGTATTAAAGTTCATTAAAGGATATATTAGTTTCATGAATCTTTATAAATACAGTGTGTAGCATTATTTATCATGTTGTTTTGCTTTACAGAGTGTTTTTCATGTTTCTATTTTTTTAATCCTAAGTGTTTTAATCTTAGAGTGCACTGAATAACTAACAATTTACACCAACAGATCATTTTAATCCTCACTTCTTTTTTTCCCATTGGCAAAAAACAACAACATATTTTTAAGAGTAGAATTCTGTCAATCATAAAAACAAAAACTATGGTTATTCGTCTGAAGAATACGAAAAGCTTTTTTTTTTTTTTTTTTTTTTTCTTGGTAAGGTCTAATTGTTCAGTATTATTAAAAGACCTCTTGTCCCAAGTGGCACAGTTAATGTGTCACAGCAGTAAGCAGCTCTTTGTGGGTTTGATTCCAACTGAGCATCATTTCAAGCTTTTTTTTTTATTTTTTTATTTTTTTTATCTGCAAGTCTGAGAATAGACACTGCTACATTTACTGGAATACAAAGTGAAAAACAATCTACAAAAATATAAAATAATAAAAAAAAAGGAAAACATTTGTTTTGGCACTATTATTTACATGCCCATTTCCATCTGTTGTGTACTTCCCTGGACTGGCATGTGGGTAGCAGAGGAGTGACAGCGGGCATCAAACAGTTCAATCAGAGGAGCAAAATGCTGCTACAACAACATTTGGTGCTAGAGACCTGCTGTCATTGTTGACCTGGTAAACATCTGCTGTGTCCTTGCAATCACAGATAATTTTCATCCACCAAAATGTAAATCACAAAACATTTTTGCCATTTGATGTCGCTGGCGGTGATCGTTATGGTGGTGTGTGGTTGTATTTTCTGCCTTAGTACACACTGATGCTGGCCTTGTTCGGAGCGTTTTACGGCTTTTTGATGCTAATTAGACATCAAGAATTATTAGATTATGTACCCAGAAGACAAAATGAAAGTGTTGAGAATGTTTCAACTCATTAACAGTATTCTACAGGGGTGAAAAGCTTTGATTAGATCGCTCTTTCCTTTAAGGCAAATCCAGCTGAACAAAAGCTCTCTGGTACATCTGTGAAACACTGGATTTCACACTCGTATTTTTTTTTTCCCAATGTAAAACAAATTAATACAGATTGCTGAGCTTTTGATGTACAATTACATACTTATTCACAAAAACTGTTTCACAGCATAACTCTTAGAAATAGTTACAACGTTTTGGAAAAAAAATACATTTTTTGTCAAAATCCATTTTTCTTCAGCGTTCAAACAGACAATCATCTTATGCAAATATGGGCAAATTGAGATGATCTAATCTGCCAAATTAATTGTGAATATAGTCTAATTGAAGAAAGAATCATCCGGTTTACAAAGAAAATCTGGAATAAACAGATGGCCAAACATTGCATTTTTTTTAACATTATAAACAAATTAAACATTAGGAACTTAATGAAAGCAAACCAGAAATTATCAGATTGTGTTTAGTTTATAGATGACAACTTTTTTAGGCAGTTGTGTTCATAGTCATTGTCTAATGACTCATTTAATTTTTATTTTATTTTATTTTTTATGGATTTGCAAGGCAAACTTTTACCAAAAAAATGTGGTTCTTTCTTTGGGTATAGTAAAACTCACTTCTACATCATTTAGGCCTTTTCTAAAAATCTGTATCAAGTGAGCCAAATTCATTCATCAACAAAAACTGCTCACTTTTGTGTTTGTCCAAAATTTTCCTTTCATTTACAGCTTTTCTTTATCACTGGAGTATTTCAATTATAGAAATGTAATGCTATTAAGGCAAAATCTCATCTTTTATTAGTTACCATTCACCAACGTGGTTAATAATTACATGGAAACATAAATACCAAATGACAGGTAATAAGGAGGTACCTGAGGAATATTACCTTGCCTGAAGCACGATCCAGGCTAATGTCCATAAGATTTAAGAGGAAAAGAAATAAAGTCAGGGAACAGCTCATAAGGAAGCAGATCTGAGTGATGCCTGCTCTCTGAATCAGTCATTTGCGTTGAAAATCTGACATTTGATTAAGTCTGACCTAGATACCCCAGTGATGAAGCCATGTCACTTCCATGCGCCTCAGCAGAGAGACATTGAGTTTTCTCATTTTTGAGAGATTTCAACAGAATAAGGTTGCTGTTGAAGTTGAGGAGTCAGGGAGTGGTGGTGTACAGGTTAGAGAAGACAAGCCTGTGATCGGAAGTTCACCGGTCAGACCTCCCAGAAGCGACACCATCAAAATGTGGCTGGGAAAGGTGAAGCACCAACACCTGCCTCCACTCTCATTTGTCCCATTCTGTAGGCCACCAGCGCCAATACAAGTGGGGTGGTTTCTATTGTTTTATGACACTGTCTTTACTCCAATTAGGGTTTATTTAAGAACTTGAATGGGTCCTGGTGCTTTTACAGTAAACTAGAAATTTCCAGTTAAGATGGACACTTGTTTACCTCTCACATTACTATCGACTCAAACTCCTAACAAGCCATTTGAGCTAGGACAAGGTTACATGACAGTGGAGGACAATTAAAAAAAATGCAGTAATCCATCAATCTAGGTCTAGGTCAAAGACTTGAGGTCCAATTTGACTTGCTGTCCATTGAAAAACCAGATACGAATCTTTTTTTTTTTGTTTGTTTTACATATAGCAAAAGTCACCATAGCCTAGAGTATACCAGACCTCATAAATATTGTATGTTGGGGAAAAGTGTAATGATTTCTCATCTTGTATTTTATGTATTTCTGTATGGCATTATGAGTAGAGATGTTGCTGTTTTATTACCAGTCACTAATAAAGTTACAAACTGTGCTCTTAGGTAAGAAAAGGATTGCCTCTGTCACCTTCATTTTACACTATCTATGGTATTGGTGACTTTCATTATTTAAAAATAAATTAAAAAGGGAAGAAGAAAACAAACTTACCATATATCATATTTTGGGAAAGGATACCAAACCACTCAACCAATTGGGGCAACTTCTCTCCATAAACTTCTTTAGCTGTGTTTCTATTGGAGGTTTTGTATGTTGGTTCTGTTGAGTGACTTGCCGTACTTGATAGTGATCTCATACATGTGTGCAATAAGGAGCAATGGAGTAAAGTAAAATGACTATTGAGACTGTGACATGAAGCAGAACCTGCAGATCAATGTAAATGCTAAGGTACATCTACTTCAAGAACAACTACAACTATAAAACAATGATGACTGAATATTTCCTTCAAGTTAATGTCAAAATCCACACTAAAACTACCGTACATAACACAATCCTCAGGTTTTAGACCCATATACAGGCAGGCGAGCGAGGCAGGAGTTTAAATAAAATGAATTTATTTAAACAACAAAACAAAATGCTGTAGAGGCAGCAAAACTTACTCTGGCAAAACAAGATCAGGAACAAGACTGAACAGGACATCAGAGTAAACAGGCAGAGCAGATTATCGGGTGGACCGAAACAGCCAGGGTAGAGGAGGACTGAGACGTCTGAGTGAATACAGAACAATGACCGGACGAGGAGCGGAGGAGAGAAAGGTTTTTTTATAAAACAGAGGGAGGGTGAGCAATGAGAGCACCTGGGCAGGTGGCTGATGAGAACAGAATGATTAAGACTGAAGAGGCAGACTGAGGAGTGAAATGGAAAGTGACAGAAAACAGAATCAAATACACAGGAAAT
This sequence comes from Simpsonichthys santanae, assembly GCA_031762415.1. NCBI lineage: Eukaryota > Metazoa > Chordata > Actinopteri > Cyprinodontiformes > Rivulidae > Simpsonichthys > Simpsonichthys santanae. The sequence continues at coordinate 25,425,682 of JARVLU010000599.1, read as the reverse complement.
CACAAAGAGCAGAAGAACAAAAGTAAGAAGAGCAAAGAGGGAAACACAAATAAATATAAATAAAACAGACAGGGACAGAGCCTGTCACTACAATACAGACAAATAATTTAAATCAATGAAAAGTGATTATGAAGAAGAACTTATGATGAAAGAGTCTGAGTATCCCCATAATCCTTGACTATGCTGTCTAGGACATTTGTCCCTGATAGTATCTCCCATGGCAATCTGGCCTCAGGTGTGGGGTAAAAGTAAGACTGATTTAAAATCCTTTATAATGAAGGAAAAACAAGTAAAACAGACTACCATGTCTGAATTAGTGGAATCGGGGCACACTCCCAGAGCCAGGCCTGAGGGAAGTGCTTGCCAGCGAGTGCCTGCAGGTTGAGCCTCGGCTCCTGGGACTTAGTCAAGCAAAGCCTGAAAAACTTCAGGAAGCCACCTCCCTGTGGGCCAACCGCCTGCAGGGAGATGAGTCAAGCTCAGGTGCACTGCAAGCTAGTGGAAATTTAAAGCAGGGTCCTAGTTGTCATAATCTACGGCATCACGCTGCTCCTAAAAATAGTTTGCAAAGCGGAGCGGAGCAAAGTGATGATATTGGAAATACCCTCTATTCATCTATGCATGTTGTGAGCATGTGAATTTGGTGGGTGGCTACATCAATATCACCATAAGAAAGATTTCTATTGAAAATGGGTTACCACGTCAAAATGCAAGCTGGCTGTAGCCATAATGTCTGTCCATGATGGATGCTGGAAAACCTATAAAATAAGCGAGATATTGACTTCTATTTTAGTTTGTTCCTGCGTCTAGGCGTAAGTAAGGTTCCTTTCTAAAACTGGGGTTGACACATCAAAATCCAAGATGGTTGCCACCATGCAGTGTTGGGCACAGTTCTGCTAGCCAACTAATAATAGAGCTACCTCCATGTGGTGGATCAGCATTTTCCTAACTTTGGAAACCAGAAGTAGTTCCTGCTAAATTTAAATCCAGTAAATTCAAGTATGCTGATATTTTTAAACAGTTCTGCAGCCCCAAATTATACAGTACACTAGTAAATTTCATAGAGCTTTTTGATAAGCTGTGTGCACCACTCCCATTACACATATAGATATATAAACTGGCCACCCTATCAGTTGAGGAAACTTCTTTCTAGATATTATATTGCTTAATATTAAAGATCCTCAAAGGATTGGGTCAAACATAAGCAGTGCCAACTTCCATTTGTATGTGTGGCTTCATCTAGGCATAAGAAAAGTCAATATCAAAAATAGGTCTGTCAAGTAAAATCTAGAAAGGCCACTGCCATAAATATATAAGTAAACCGACTACCCCTATCATTTGAGGAAACTATATGATTTCTAGTGTTTATACAATATTTCTTAAAAGTAGTTTCCTTAAATGACTGCAGTGACCAAAGACTAATATGGTGGGTAAGGCCATAGGTAAAGTTGTCTCTTCCACTCTTTCCTTCTCTGTTCAATTCCATTCCAGAAAAAAAAAAAAAAAAAAACCACAATTCAAATCTCTGAGAAATGGAGGATAATGACATAGCCAATCACCTCGTTATTTATTTATATATATTGTCTGTTGTCTTACAGAATAGACATTTTCAAGACCGGTCTTAATATAAAAGTAATTTTTCTTACTGTCATTCATATTTTTGTTTGGCTCTGTAAGTTTTAAAAAAGCTGATTATACTTTATTAATGTTTGACGTTTTTGACTCTTTTACAGAAGCTAATTTCCTCTGAAATTACCCAGTCTTACCCTCAGGCTATTACTTCTTAACCGTTCAATTAACATGACATGAGGCCAAAATGAAACATAAAAATCATCAAATTACATGCAACACATTGCCAAGCAGTCCTCAGCGCTGAGTTGTTCAAAGTTTGTTTGTTTTGTTTTTTTCTTAACTGATGCCTTTTTTTGACTAATGTTAAACAAATTGTCTAATGGATGATGACTCATACAAAAGTATGAATAAAATAAAATTAAAACCGTATTAGAGAATTCAAAGCTTCTAGCTGTGTGATACATTTTCTGAAGTGCTGTTTTGTAAAATGTACACACAGACAGACAGAAAGAAAAGTTGTTAGATAGGTACAGTACTTCATCGATCCCAGAGGGGCTATTCGAAAAGATCCAGTAGCATTACAGCATTACAACATTAATAAACACAATATTCTTATTTAATAAGCTTTTCAGTGTGTGAAAAGAAAACATACCTCAGTGTTTTGTCTGTCAAGGCCCAGTGTGCATTTGTAACCACTTGTTTCTCACTGAATCCACAGATCATAGTAACTACCTGTGGCAAAGATTCAAGCTTTACATTTACTGAGACAAAGTGTAGGACAATTATTGTCCAGTACCAGCAGCTGCAGGAGGTTTTAGGGTGTGCATTAGTCTATAACACCATCTCTGAAGAAATATTGCAAAAACGATGCTATATCATAAGTTGTGTCAGAATAAACCTGGTGAGTTGAAGGTGCAACAATATCTTAAACCAGATGTATGATTTAGCACTGGGTGTCTGAGCCATCCCTGTGGTTTATCTCAACATATCCATGTTTGGGTTGTACTGTTGTCTAAAAAGTCAGGGTAACAAATCACAACATGTCTCTTGAGAATACACCCTTCGACTTTTGCAGACATCTCACCAATATAACCTTGACATTAATGGGGGGGGGGGGGGGGTTCTCATATTCTCAATTCTTTAGGGGCTTGCCATAAGCCGTTACAGAGGTAGCTGATCTCTGTCCTGTGCTGACTCTAAAGTATGAACCCTAGCAATGACCTTGTTTGGACGAGTTACAATAATGTAGCAGTCCATATTTCTCACCATCCACTCAGTGTTTACCAAATACTATCCATCCCTCACAGAGCCTACACCCTCCAGCCCCCTAGAGAGGGGAACACAAATTACTCCTTGTGTATCTTGGTTAAATAAAGGGATTTTTAATTGTCTTGTCTTTCACAATTATGCCAAAGCTGTAACCTTTAATTAAGTGCCTGCCAATTATTTTATTCTCTTTTTTTTTGTCTGAGTAGATGAAAGTAATTACTGTAACCTTGCAAAGTGTAAGAAGTTATTAATCATTTCTGATTTGACCAAATCCCTTTTATATTTTTGGACATTAGTTGGCCTTTTAATCCTTAAAAGATTATACGGCCAGTTAATTACACAAAACGAAGAGAACGACTTCTTGTTTACGCAGCAGCAGCACTAGTTGTTTATATTTAAATCAAATTTAGAAAACCTTGTGTATGGCGACAAGTTCAGATTAAAAAGGATAAAGAAAGAGGACTTTTTATTTCATATTTAGAAATTAAGCAATTTTCCATTTTTGGAAACTCGAAAAATTGAAGTGAGGACATTATTTACTATTTTATTTTATATAATGTTGGTAAATGTTACCAGAGTGTAAATTTTAAGTTTAATTTTGGTAGTTTCAAAAACAATTATACATTTTTTTTTCACTCAAAGAACAAGTAAATAATCTAAGATGCAGTTGGCGATGTAATAATGGATGTGTAAGAAATGCCAAAAAGAAAATATCTCACAGAAAAAACAAAAAAAAAAAAAACATCAAAATATGGCAAAAGATAGTAACATGTTTGGACATGTGAACTGCATCCTGGATGAAATATAATGTATGTCCTTTTTAAAAATCATTTATCATCCTAGGCCAGGTGGGTTCTGGACTCAGTATGTGGGCCATTGTTGTACGCCATTAAAAAAAACCTTAGGGGATCCCATCCTCCAGAACAGGAGCTCTGCTACGTTAATGTTTTGGCCCAAGCTTAAAATCGCACATTGTGCAAGGTTGAAACTGTGTTATATTCCATCCCTATATGCGCCAACACCCTCCACTAACCTCCATTCATCCCTTACTGTGTTTGTATCACAAAGAGTGCCTTTAACACTGTGTAATGCCATGTGCTTTGCACGAGTTAAAACATGATGGAGTACTGACATTGTCTCCCTCTGTGGTTAAAACGTGCTTCAAAACACAGAGGCAGTGTGTCATCTCATTCAGAGAGAGAGACTGTTTGAAGAGAGCTGCTTATAGCGCACACCATCTTACATGTGCAGCTTGCAAAAAGAGAACACAAACAGGGAGGATTAGAGGCATAGAGCAAACTTGGTATACAAAAAAAAAAAAAAAAAAATACAGGTTTTGCAAGTGAAAATCACATCTTCCTGCCCAACCCACATTTGGTGGGCTTGTGTTTGAGTTTTTATTTTTTCTCATTCTCTCTGCTCACTATCAGTTCAGCTGTCTGGCTTTCTCTGTGATGAATCTCAATTATGCCAAGGTCACCTTTTATTGCGGTGAGCTTTCTTCCATTTTACTGGAACTGCACACTGCCATGGTCATGCATATTGACGGCAACTTCCCATACCAAAAAAAAAAAAAAAAAAAAAAGAAAACTGGCAAAAAGAAATGAACTGATAAACAGGGGTGGGGGTGATGGTAAAGTTATATTCTCTCTATTTCTGGCATGAAGAATTGACAAGTGTACATCAGTCTCTGTCCAAAGGTTTGTAATAATTCTGTGTAATAATTCTGTGTTTGGTGTTATCCAAAATGTGGGAAGGGGTGCTTTGGGTGCAGATTATTCATATGTTGTTTTTGCAACTGTAATTGTTAAATTGTTTTTCTGAGTGCATGCTGAGAGGATTTTTTTTTTATTTGTCAAAATACCTAGCATGTTTTTAGTGATTACAATACCCTGAGGAAGCATCTTGGATTTATGAAAATAAAAGACAAATGTTATCCACTGCTCAGTGTTGCTGCAGCCTAGTTTTGAAGCCATGAGCTCTTATGAAAATTGTGAAGATTTATTGTCTTCTGGCTGGAATTGTGACTACTGAAAAATGGAACTCATGAGGTCACATCTTCCTGTCTTGAACTGGGGAAATTAATGGCATGGAGAGACATGCGTTAATTTGTTTGTGCATAAACAAGATTTGGAGAGTGCATGTGGGTAGATGGCACTGAGATGGCATCCACTGTTCACATTAGATGAGAATTCTCCCACATGTAATTGTTGTTTCAGTGCAGCATCTGTTGCTATGCGGAAAGCAGGATGGGCAGGGTGAGGGCTTGCAGGGAGATAGTTAGCCTCACAATTGACAGTGACACGTTGGTAAGCATGAGTGCAGAGGATGTTAGCTGAGCCAATAGTGCTTTGATGGCTCTCTGATAAATCTCGTTAAACGAGCATTGGGCCATTTACCTCTGTGATATGTCTTATTAGTCCATTTTCTGCTGCCCACACATCCTTGCAAAGTTGTCTTTTTTCAAAACCTCCAGTTCATGATGGAGCTGCCGATACAAATGGTGAACTCTGGTTTCCTCACAACTTGGATTTTCTTGATTTACAACAAATCTTTTGAGAAGTTCAAAACACGGACATAGGGATTCATTTTACATCAACTGACTTTGCAGCTGTAGCTCTAATAGGAAAGTCTCAGTCCTCCAACTGAACTAGTCTAAGAAAGCAAATGTAATACTGGTGGTCACTATATATATAAATATATATACAGTATACTGTACAGTATATATAAATATATATACAGTATA
>JARVLU010000599.1:25308660-25322369 GCA_031762415.1 Simpsonichthys santanae | reverse complement strand
AAAAAAAAAAACATAAAATGCTGCATAAAAAAGGCAACATAAGGTGTGATGACGTCACTGGGGGGCGGCGCCGTGAGTACGGAATGCCGTAGGTCGAGACCGCCGTAAGTCGAGGACTACCTGTAGTTCCCTCTGAAGAGATCCATACACACTCAGGGGGTGCTGAAGACAACCAAAGACAAATCCAAAGAGTCCTGATATGATGACAGAATGTTTATTCAGCAGGACCCCTCAGAAAAGTCCATGGAAATTCCTCAGTAGGAGGAGTGAGAGGGGCAGAGCTTCAGTTTTACAAAACTTCCAGGCGTATTGCGATAAGATGGCCTGTCAAGGCCATTCAGGGAGCCAAATTCAGATAAACATGATTGTTTAGAGAACAGGCAGAACTTTAATGACATCTTCCTTGAGTCTGTGTCGGTCCACTCAGTTCCAAAATGTCCAAACCACACCGATGGTCTGTGCCTGAGAATAATCCCCGAGATCTGATCCATTCTGCCGAAAGCATTTGAGTCTGGGTTCTCAAGGCATGAACCAAGCCATCTTAAGGCAATCATGATTGGGTCCAAATTTGCTGCTGACGATTTCCTTGATTGTAGATAAACTAGCAACCAGCCAAATCCAAAAAGTAGTAACCAGTTATCATAAATCCAATTATAAATGTGTCTTTAAAATCCATAAATAACAAAAGAGGTAGACACATCATCATGTCTTCAAAGTCAATTAGATATCAGCTGTATGCATGCCAACAGGGCAAATTGGCTCACCTAAAGCCTGTCTTCTCTTCGAAGAAATGTCATCAATTGTACTGAGGGACCAACTGATCAAATCAAGTCCATAGTTATGATTCAGAAGATTTGTAGAAGAGAGGCTTTAAAGCAGTTTCAGACAGGACAGAGCAAAGCAAAGCGGGGAGGGAGAGGAGGAGAAAGGTGTCCGCCCTTGAGAAGAGCAAGTGTTTAAAAAGTCTTCACTTAATCCAAAATGCTGCTGCCTGTATTTTAATGAGAGTTAGCAGGAGATATCATGTTTCTCCAGTTTACACTTCTCATTCATTGGCCAAGCCCAGAATTGAATTCAAAATCTTACTTCTAACCTACAAAGCTCTCAACAACCCAGCTCCATCTTATTATTACATATGTTGTTGCTCCATATTTTCCTAACAGAGCACTTCACTCTCAGACTGCAGGCTTACTTGTGGTTCATAGAGTTTCTAAAAGCAGAATGAGAGGAAGATCTTTCAATTATCAGGCTCCTCTCTTGTGGAAGCAACTTCCAGTTTCTGTCCATGAGGCTGACACATTGTCCAGTTTGAAGACTGGGTTCAAGACTTTCCTTTTCGATAAATTCTATCATTAAGGTTGGCTTGTTATTCTGCTACAGGCTTAGACCACAAATTGGCCTCATTCCTTAAAATAAATTGTTATAATTGAATAGTTTTCATTTGATATTATTTCTATTTTAACATGTGATTCTTGACCTGCCATTGTGTATCTGTTCCTCTCAAACCCAGCCAGTCGAAGCAGATGGTCACTTGTCCTGAGCCTGGTTCTACTAAAAATTTCTTCTTCATGAGGGAGTTTTTCCTTCCCACTGCTGCTTTCATACTTGCTCAGGATGAGAGTCTGCAATGAAGTTAATACTCAAAGCAGTCTGCTCCTCTGATAAATACTGTTATTAATATACTTTTATGTATATGAATGTTTCTGTTAAGTGCCCTGAGATGACTTCTGTTGTGACCTGGTGCTTTATAAATAAATTGAATTGAATGAAACTGGCAGATCAGCAGGAAGACACACATGGACCAGGATTACCAGGAGAACCACAAATTCAACTAATGATAAAATAAGTAAGTAAACTTTGTTTACCATATGGTACCATATATCCAAAAAGTACTTCAGTGAAAACTCAAGTGAAGTTGTCACCAGGTATGACTAACAGACCACTGCTGAACACGGGATCAACTCTGCCTTATTAATCCTGATGGCAGTCACCTTTAACATGTGTCACCTGCATGGGACCTGAACGTTGTCTCAGCTCACCTGCAGACACAAAGGGAAACATTAAAGGGAAAACAAAACCATAAAGCAGCATCCTAACAATACAAGTTTAACAAAAAAATGTATATATATTTAATTTTTTGGTTGTAAGGAAATAAAACACAGAGAATTCCAACAAGCAGTACTCGCTGTCCACTCTATCTTTCAAACTGTGAGACTTGTGGCAGGTGTAATCATGTTAGCTACTTAACTAATAGGAAAACATTTAATGCCTCCTTTAAGTGACTGTTACATGTGCTGTCTGATGAAAATTTAAAAGCACATGTGCTTCTCTAAGTTATTTTCATTTATAAAGTTGGATTTAGTCAAATGTGCCACCTCTAATATGGATTAAAAGCTTAGTGATCACTTGACTGGAGGAGCTCATGACAAAAAGAAAATGCATTTCGATATTAGTAAACCAACTAGATTTGTTCTTTAAAGGAAGCAAATAGAATCTCGATTTCAGCATAATTCATGTCCATATTGATGTGATCAAAGTTTTTTTTTTTAATCTCTTAACAGAGAAAGATAAAATCCCTGCCTAAATTACTTTGTAAATAGAAAGTTGCCTTTATTTCCAACATTGCAGTAATTTGCTACAGCATGTGTGTGTTTGTGTGTGTGTATATATTTTATTTGTATATTAATGCATTGCTTTCAGCCTGCAGCATCCACTTGGTTTACCCATAAAAACTGTTTTTATCCTTCTCAAATAATCACACTTGACATTTGTTTACACGTAACCTATGCAGTTTGGAGAGTAAATGGTGCTGCTTGAAAATGATGTGACCCAAGTGAAACGGTGACTTCAGCGTTGTTGCCCTTTAGCATAAAACACACTTTGCGAGTCTTTTGAAGAAAGCTCTCTTTTGAGTTGTGCTACATTCATCTGGCATTAAGACTGAGCAATTTACAAACACAAAGTGCTGTTAACACTTGAGTTTTGGTGGGTTGCCCTTGATGAAAAAGCTCTGCTGTCAGAAACATTAAGATGTACACACAACAAGCTCCTCTAGTGGCAACCATGAATTACTCTTGGCAGGAATGCAGAAAAAAAAAAAAAAGTACTGGGAGCGGGAGGGCTCAGATTTATTTTGATGTTTGTATGGATGAGACTACAACAGCAGAACTCCAAATCCAGAATTCCTGTGTGTCAGTGAGAACTGTTGCACCATCGTGCCGTCCTCCAAACATGTTCAGTTCATGAATAGAAAACAGCTCTTTTTTGATGTGGCTCTTTTCTTCTAAATGGCCCTCGAATCCAGCACTTCACTTTTCTCCCTGGTGAACAAAAATCCATTTCTCTCCATCTCTCCTCTTATCTCCTTCTGTGACATCATCCTCCTCTCTCACACTCTGAACTGAAAGTTGAAATGGAGAGTGTGTGTGTTTGGGTGCGCTTTTGCACGAACATGTGTTACAACCTCTCCCCCTGCTGTGACAAAGTGGTGCGATAGGTTGTGTCAGATGGCGGACAAGTGGTGGATACAAGCTCGCCGGCGCACAATAAAGCACGTCAATCTTCCAGGGAACATAAGTGGCCATCTGCCAACTCATGTGTGGCCTGCTAACACACACACACAAGCATAATACACTGGCATAAACCCATCACATTAACTTTTATTTATTTTTTTGTTTATGAGCTCAAAGCTTGGCCCATGAAAGGCCTGAAGCTTTAAAAAAAAAACATTATCTTCATTAAATATTTTAATTCCTTTCATGTTTCCTATTAAAAAAATGATTCTAAACAAGAAATTAGAACTCAGAAACAAAAAATAATAATCCTCAAGATATTTATTTTGTGTGTGTTTGAAATGTGTACCGCACTTTTCATTGTATGAGTGACACCTTTTTGCATAAATTAGCATGCCTGCGACTTATGCAGCAAAGCAATTTATTTACGTTTTTCCCCATATGTATAACCCAACTTTTGGCTGAGATCTGATGATTTCATTCATTCTGACATGGAAAATATTGAACACTACCATTTTCAGCCACTAGAGGGCAATCGACTAATATGGCAAGCGGATTGTCTCATTAATAGGTAAAAGTGGCTATTAATGAAACACTTGGTTTGCCATACCAAGCCACCTACATCTTGCTCCAGAACTCCTGGAGCAAACTTAAAATCAGCTGAATTTTGCCACACCGCCCAGGCGAAATGCAGCTGATTTGACTGTTAAAGTGCATTTATTAATGAAAAGTTCAACTGAGACACACCTTTGCTATAAAGTCTAGCAAACAAATATTGTTTTAAAGTGTCCATATTTGGACGATGCAACTTATATGGCGGTGCGACGTGTACGGTGGTGCAATGTGTATAACGGAAAGTACAGTATAGGCTTACAGATTGCGGGAAGCAATTTAATGAAGGTGAAGCCTTTGTAGACTCACAAAGACAGCAATGCATTACACATCTTAATGTGGCTTTAATGAATTTTGAATTGCTTTCATTAGTATTATTCCCAGCTTTGAAAAAAAAAAAGACTGTTTTGTCAACGGTTGAATGACACTATTACATTTTTCCTCAATAGCTCTTAATGCAAATGTCCTTTTTCTTAATGTTTATCTTAATTAAAGCTTCGATGATTGGATTTTCCTTCTGTTTGATCACCTAACTGATTAAATGACAGAATATAAATTTGAATTTAAAATTTCCTGGTAACTTCACACAAGCTGATTTTTAAATCGTTGGAATTTCATCAAAGATATTCATTTATAAAGTAATCAATTGATTTAGAAGTTACTTGTTTAAAAATGGTTCAGAGTCATTAATGTGAAAAAAATTCTAAATTTTATCTTAATAATACGTTTGAAATGTATTTAGACACAAAAGCTTTTCACAAAAGGTTGAAGACAGTGCGGAGACATGGTGGACTTGCCACAAATTGAAAACATTTTCTATGTTAGTGTTGGATTTGAAGTGAACATCCCTCGGAGACACTAAGATGTTAACCATGTGTAGAGACTGTAAAAAAAAAAAAAAAACTATTTTCAGGTTGCACCATAAAAAGTAACATCTGTGCACATTTGACAACTAGTATTAGTAAAACCATCACTGCATAAGTAGGTTTTATGAAACCATATTAATATGTGATACAGAAAGGTAATTGCTACTATTTTTGATTATTTTTGTGATGTTGAACTAATAAATGGAAAATAATGGCTGCATCCATTCCACCTGCTCCTCTGCTAGAACTCATCCCAATCAAACTATCCACAGAAGTGTTTTTATTATTATTATTATTATTATTATTATTATTATTATTATTATCATCATCATTATTATTATTATCGACATCTCCATTTAAGATCTGTTCGATTTGTCTTTGGTAAATGGATATATACCAAATGCCGGTTGCTGTAATTGATTTTTTTTTTTTTTTTTTTTACTCCAGAAGCATTATTTCTATCTAGGACTTTTGGACATTTGTAGAATAATTTTGTCTCCTCTTCATTTCAAAAATTGTAATAGCAAATGATTGTGTCCATTTGGACAAAAATAACCTGACAAATTTCCAAATTTCCATCAGGGTTTAGAGCTCATTATAGCACAGAAACCACATTGTTAAAAGTTGCCGATGATAGTCTCATGGACTCAGAGAGTGGACCTGTATCTGTACTTGTCCTGTTGGATCTCAGTGCTGCATGTGCTATGGTTGATAACAATATTTCATTGCAGAGGCTTAAACATGATGCTCAGATGACAGGAACAGCTTTAAAATGGTTTAAACCATATTTATCGTATGTACTCCAGTTTGTTTATGTCAATAACAAGCTTTCATGCACCAGAGTTAGTCATGGGATTCCTCAGGGTTGAGTGTTTAGACTAATACTCTTTAACTTTATTCATGTTTCAATGAGATAAAATTATTAGACAGCATGGGATGAATTTCCCTTTTGCTGATGATACACATTTGTGTTTATTCATGAAACCTGATGAATCCAAATCAGTTACTGAGTTTACAAGCTTATTTTAGAGACACAAATTATGAAAACTAATTTTCTGCTTCTAAACTCAGAAGAAAGACCGTAGTTTTGGTCTTTGTATCCAAGCACCAAAAGCCACTAGTTTAGTCTCACTGAGTTTTGAATAGTTGCAACCACGTTTTGCACAGCCATCTTTTGAAAATCATATTTTAAAAATGTTAACATTTTTGTGTGGACAACATGCGTTATAGGCACATGATTTACATTACCTACATAATTATTTATCATCTGCATGGATTTTGGACTTGGACATTTGAGGCTGTAGCAGATGTTAAAAGCAGTTCTAACACTAGAATTACAAAACAGGTTTAAGGGTTCAAGAAAGGTTTGAAATGCCTATATGAAAACTCTGACAGTTTTGAAAAAAAAAGTTATATTAAATTTTTGAGAAAGCAATCATACAGATTTTATTTTATTTATTTATTGACAGCATGCTAAAATAACTCTAAATAATCTCCAGCTGATCCCAAACACTGTTGCCAGAGTTATAAAGAGAGTTTTGGGATTTGATCATGTTTCTTCAATTTTAGCCTCCCTCCATTGGCTCCCTGTCAAATTCAGAATAAAAGTTTCAATCTTACCTTTAATGTAAAAGCTTTCAACAACTAAGCTTCACCCTTTGTTAACAATCTTCTTGTTCCATATTTTTCCAATAGAGCACTTCACTCTCAGACTGCAGGCTTATTTGTGGTTCCTTGTTTCTAAAAGTAGAACGTCAGGAAGAGCTTGAAGTCATCAGGCTCCTCTCTCATGGAACAAACGTCTGTTTACTGTCCATGAGGCTGACACTGTCTGCATGTAAGACTTGTTTTAAGACCTTCCTTTTGACAATTCTTATGTAAAATGTATTAACTTGGACTATTCCAATTTATTAGTATAGATATGCTCCTATAAGTTTAGAGTGCTGGAGGACATGTTGTCCATGGTTCCTTAATCTGCTGTCTTTACTTTTTCACTCTTCATCTTTGTATTTGCAATTATTGCTGTCATTAGCTTTTGTTCCCTGTTTGTATTCTTCATAAAAATAACATCTAGTCCAAAACTTTAGTTATTGTCTTCTTCAAGATTCAAGGTTCAAGGTTAAATGTTATTTACTCTCATTTGCATCACACGTGGTACACGGGTTGAAAAGAAACTGTGTACTCGTGGTTCCAGTTACACCCAAAAATAGAAAAAATATAAAGTATAAAAAAGAAACAGTATATAAGGATCCAAGATATGCTAAATAATAATATTGTAAAATAATATGGTGTATTAAACAGCAGCCTGAACATGAGTCTGTTGTGAGCAGATCAGTATGAATTCAGCTTACATGCAAGAAATCAGCAGCACAGATAAAGTGACATATCACCAATTAAAGTGGGATTACAGTGATTTTTTTTCTGGTTAGATGTTCATGAGTCTAACGTCTTCAGGGTAGAAGCTGTTCCTCAGTCTAGTGGTTCTACACTTATTGCTCCGCAACCTCCTGCCTGAGGGGAGCGGGGCAAAAAGTGTGTGTGCTGGGTGAGTGGGGTTCTTCATGATGCAGGCGGCTCACTTCCTGCATCTGGACGTACAAATAATAATAATAATAATAATAATGTATTATGTATCCTTATCATTGTATGTTTCCATACAATGGCAAAATTGGATCTCTGCATTTAACCCATCCACCACCAGGTGGTGCAGTGGAGAGCTGTTGAAAGCTGCCTGGGGAGCATTTTGGGGATAGGGTGTGCTGCTCAGAGACACCATGAGATGTGCAATGACTAGGGATTGAACCTGGGACTTTTGGGTTCCGAGTCGGCTGCCCTGCCTCTACACCATCTTGGCTCCCATGTGTAGATGTCTGTGATGGTGGAGAGGCTGACTGCAGTGGTCTTCTGTGCAGCCTTTACCACTCTCTGTAGAGCTTTTCGTTCTGCAGCTGTGCAGCTTCCATGCCACATGTTGATGCTGGAGCACAGGATGCTCTCCACTGCACACCTGTAGAAGGAAGTGAGGATGGCATTTTCTCCATCCTCCTTTAATCCCCATCCAGTCAATGCACATAACCACCCATCTAGTGCTTTTAATAAATGGCATTAAATGGCATTTAGTAAAAATTGTATTTATTGGATTATAATTGGATTATATTGACATACTGGATTTGAATCTTGTTCTGCTTTGGACTGAATTGGGCTGCAAGTAATTTATTATGATTTGAACTTGTTTTATGTATACTCCCCTCCCTGAGAGGACTTGTGAATTGGTACTTTAAAAATAAACTGAATTCAATTAAAATTGAATGGCATTATAAGAAAACATTCTCTAAGAAATATTCTGCCTTTGGGTATCAAAACAAAAGATCTTTCGCGGTTCTTTGAGCTTTGACTTTAGACTTTTCATGGAACAAGAGAAATAACTAGTTTAAAAATTCAGCTACCACAGAGAAAGCATGATGTACTGTTGAGATTCTAGTGTTGCCATGTCTTGCTTCAGTGTCATGTCTTCATTTTAAACCATTTAAAAAAACAAACAAGAACTGTCTTATCTACACACAAAATCTGAGTCTTTGCATATCAGTCCTTGTCTTCTCCACTGCTTTCAAACTTGTTGCAAAAATAATGTGACTTTTTGCTGTCCAAACTACAGTATTGGGTAAAAAAACTGTATGGATGTGGAGTGCAACACAATATCATGACTGCACAATGTCATCTATGTGTCCTGTGCTGACAGAGGACGAAATGTGGACTAGAAGTCATGCACACATTTCTCATCAAATCAGTAACCTCAGTACACGTTGCTCAAAGTCTCAACAGCAGAACAATCCAGTCTGAGCAAGAACTTGGTAAAATATAGATAAGAAAGTTGGAATTCAGCACCAACATATTGTCAGTTAAAACTGCATTGTAATTTGCAGCTTTTAGGCACTGCTTCCTGCTTGTCATTGAGAATTATGTGTTGGTTTAGGAGAAAGACATCCACATTATTCTGTAACTTCCTCTGTATGAGACCTGGTAAAAGCCTGAAGGGTATGGGTGGAGGGGTATGAATGGTGGTGGGAGGCGAGGTGCCGGGTGTCCTTAGGTAACCTCTCTGCCAGGAAACATTTTCAAACGCTTGCAAATTCTTGTTACTTTTCATTTTTCATATGGAGAAGCAGAGACAAAAACACAGTTAAAAGAATCTGCCTTTGCAAGACATTTGTTTCTTTCTTTGTTTTCTGTCCTTGTTGTCATCTCACACTTTCCTTCTGTCCCATTGTCCATAGCTGTCATCCTTGTTGTCTGTTTTCCTCTGCAAATTTTGAGATGCCCTTGAATGTCTGTCAGTAGGGAACCCACATGCATGCGTGTCTGTGTGGTAGACAATTTGGGACTGCTTTATTTGTCCCAATTACATGGGCCATTATAGTGCATTCCCCGTCATTCACAGAGCATTCACAAACTTAATGAATTAAGACTAAGTGTGAACATAAACTGTGCTCTCACTTCCCCTCCTTGTTTGTAAAGATTCACTGAATGGGTCCAGTTTGAGCCTAATGGAAGCAACTTAAAAGGCATACTGGGAGGATTCAGAGATAATTTTACAAGCTTGTTTAATAAGACTCCTGCTGAAGTGGTGTGTTTTATTGGTATCTCTCTTCTATCCATCATGTCAATGAAGATGATAAACTCAAAAATCCTGCAGTAAATTAACCGTACAGGAGGATGGCTTTATTAATGGACTATAAGTGAGTATCAAAGGGCAACTTGCTGTTTTCAAAGACAAAAAGAAAACATCTTTAAGCTGCAACAACAGAAAAAGTTCATATGGACAGGGAAGGCTAGAGAAGCAAACACATTCAATACTTCAACATCTCTCAACATTTTGAGTATTTAGACTTGCACATTTTCCCAAAATGTCTGCTTCTGCTGGAAGCCTCACCACCTGCAGGGTTTTCAACAATAAAGTCTAAGGGTGCATTCACATCAGCCCTGTTGTCCCGAACTCTAGCCCATTTGCCTAGGAAGTCCAGTTCGTTTGGGGAGGTGTGAATGTGCCATTGAACTCTGTCATGGAACAAAAAGGTGAACTCTGGCACACCTAAAAACATAGGTCTCTGTCTGGTAGGAGAAAACTCTAGTGCGGTTAGAGTACAGTGTGAATGCAACCAGACCAGGCGCCGCTCCGCAAGCAGGAAGTTGACTACAGCGCAGGGCAAACACGCAATTCTCTTACCTCATATGACGCCGTCAGCTTGCCTTGTGTGAAAAACAACATTCTCCATGGTCTTCTGCCTCCTCTTCCACTCAGGCTGAGTCCATTTTGAAAAATGACAAAATAGAAATCCTAAAACCGCTCAAATTCGATGCCACTCCATTTCTGTTTTTATTTCCAGAAGAAGAAGAAGAAGTGTCTTCGAAGTGTCTTCTTGAGGTTTTTGTGTCGTTTCTTTCAGTAGTTCTTGGTGCAGCGCCACCACACGCGAGTGGGGGAATAGGTTGGTTCGAACAGGTTGGCTCGACTGCACAGTGCAGTGTGAACACAAACGCACCAGCTCAAATGTAAATAAAATGTTATGAGTATTGGTCCCCAACCGAACCGAGTTTACCGGACCATCAGGTGTGAAAACAACCTAAGTACCGGTAGCTTATTTTGCTCATTTCACCCAAACTTGCATATACACACCTACATATATAATTGAAACAAATGTAGTTTCAGAAATCTTCTCAGCTGACTTTATGAAAAGTTGCTTCTCTTTTAACTTCATCCATCCATTCATCCATCCATTATCTTTACCCATTTCTTCCTTTTTTGTGTTGAGGGGGTCACAGGTGCCCATGTCCAGCAGTCACTGTGCAAGAAGTGGAGACACCCTGATAGGTCTCCAATCCATCACAGGGCCAGATAAAGAAAAACAAAACAACCATTCACTCTCACCTAGGGACAAGTTGAATGACCAGTCAGCCGAACATGAATATTTTTGGTCTGTGGAAGGAAACCGGAGTACCTGGAGAAAACCCACACATGCATTAGAGAACATGCAAACTCCACCCAGAAAGGAACCCAGCCGGATTCAAGCCGGCAACATTCTCACTGAGAGGCGACAGCTCTACCAATTGTGCAACCACGTTTTTTAATTTCATGTTTAATAATACTCAACTGCACTAAAGTTTTAGTTAACTGACAGAAATGTTGCAAAGTTGTACCAGCTCACATACTTGGAAGTACAATAGCTGTTTTTGCACCAAAAAGTTTGAAAACTTCTTCAAAGGTTTTAGGAACCAGTATGCGATATTGGTAATTTTAGACCAAACAATAATAAGATCTCCCTCAGAGTTAGAGGGTTTGTGAGTTCCCAATATATGGATAAGTTATAAAGAAATGTTTGCTTTTGCACTCATTACTATGACGTCACGGTACTGTGAATGCAAAACACTCAGCTGACCCCTAGTGCAGGCTCGTCACTTATGCACAAGACATTCACCAACAAAATTCAATGAGGAGCCTAAAGTTGGGAATGTGTTGCGGGTCTCTGGTTTAGATGGTGGCATACAGGCATACATAGCTAAAACACTAAAATACACTGAATTGTTAAAAAAATGAAGTAGCTTAATGTGTATTGTATTAGAGTTAGAAAATTAGAAAGAGTTATTTATTTTGTTCTGTTACTGGAATATTATTATTGTTTGAACTGATCGTTTGAAAAAAGGGGCAGATATAATAAGATTTTTTTCTTCTTTCTGCTACCTTTCATTTTTTATTTTGTATTTTATCATTTATGGGATTGTTTTGTATTGTATTTTTTCATGAACAAATAAAATAAACATAAACACAAAAAAAAATTATCAAAAAACTGCAAGTAAAATTTAGAAATATCAGTGGTGATTTGCAAATTTATTGAATGATCATGCATGGATGGGGGAGTGATGGAGCAGAGGCTAGAGAAGGTGGTCCTGTGATTGGAGGGTCGCCGGTTCAACTCCTCAGACCGACAACATCAAAATGTGGGTGGAAAAGGTGAAACACTCACACCTGCCTCCACCCTCGTTTTCTCCACTCTGGATCCTTGAGCAAGGCCCCCAACTCCCACCATCTGCTCCCCCAGGCACCCCACATGTCAGCTCTCTGCTCCACACAGGGGACTGTGGTAGCTCGGTGGTCGGTGGTTGTGTCAGGAAGGGTATCCAGCGTAAAAACAATTGCCAAGTCTTTGTGTGCTGTAGCAACCCCTGAAGAAGGGAGAAGCTGAAAAAAAAAAAAAAAACAACAATAATGTGATAATAATGTGTATAATTTTCAGGTCTCTCTTGTAAATGAGTCCCTGGGGCTCAATAGGATGAACCTGTATAAATAAAGGTTGAATGAATGATAAAGAAGCTAAAGTTAGCTTTAAGGTTTTCATTTCTTTAAGGATTTAAAACGGTTTCTGAAATCACCAGTTATTTCAATGTTTTAGCTTCAGAAAAAAAGCAACCTATTTTTTCCTATTGACGGTAAAAGTAACCTCAAAAGTTTTTGTTTTTTTTCGTTAATTAGCTCCTGACAGTTCCATTCCTTGCCTGATAATAAAATCAAAACATCTGAGTCTGATTTAATTACTTGTCTCTTTATGACCTTTCACTATTTAAATAGTAACCATCTTGCAAAATGCTTTAAAACTTTCTTGTTACAATCCTAAGTAAAAGAAGGAACCTATTTCTGTCTGTGCTTCAGGGTGTTTAATGGTGGTTGATGTCTGCTGTCTTGTCAGCCTTTTGTCAAATCATTGTTTCTTTTGTTGCTCCAAGTAATCCTCATCAAAAAAGAAAGCCCTCCAAGCATTGTGTCATTACTCAGCTTGTCACGCACTGCTTCAGAATCTGTTTTGTTTCTCAGTGTTGTACATTTGTATCATTTGTTGCTTTGCAGATCTGGACACTTCAATCCATTAGGCTGTTTACAAGTATAAAGTTTTCTGTTTGTGTTAGTCAAAGTGCTGCCACAAATTGAATATATTTGCTTCATCAAAAGGAAGAGGGTGTTTACAAAATTGTCAACAAATTATCTGAAAAACGAGATCTTCTGAACATACCAATCAATGCTCCTTATTTACTCTTCAAAGATAAAGGGGCAGGTTTTGATGTCATTGGAGACACTGAATGTCGCCTGGGGGAAAAAAATGAAGATTGATCTGATTACTGGAATTGATTGTTCTTATTTTGAGCTATCACATGGGCAGGCATCATTCAGACATTTAAAAGACTAATAGTGTACACATTTATATCCACAGAAATGCGCATTTCTTTACTATTTGGCTACTTCCATCTTTTGCTTTGACTGTTTACTTATAGACAGTGGTGGGAGGTAACTACGTAAGTACAAGTAGTTTGTTACTGTACTTAAGTATATTTTTCATGTATCTGTGCTTTACTTAAGTACAGTTAAATGTGGGTACTTTCTACTTTTTCTCCACTACATTTTAAATTACGTATCTGTACTTTCTACTCCACTATATTTCTAAAATGTGTTGAGTTACAAGTTACATTCACGTTGCAGTTTTTTTATTTGTCGTTAGTTTGAAAAGAACTGATGTCGAGAGAGTTGGTCCATTGAATCACTGCAAAGTGGACAGGTAACATTAGATCTGCCTTCAAGAAGAACTGTGCCAATGACATATATTCTAGTATATATGTCATTGAGCTGGGAGCACCCACAGCACCACTAACACACCCAAAATGGATTCCACCACAA
>JARVLU010000599.1:25295453-25308560 GCA_031762415.1 Simpsonichthys santanae | reverse complement strand
TTTCATTCATTCTGACATTGAAAATATTGAACACTACCATTTTCAGCCACTAGATGGCACTCAAGTAGTATGGCATGCTGTTGTATCATGTAATAGGTAAAAGTGGCTATTAATGACACAATCGGCTTGCCATAGAGAGCCACCTTTGTCCAGCTCTGGGCTCATGCCTGGAGCAACCGGCAAATCAGCTTCATTTCGCTGCACCGCCCCTGTAAAATGCAGCTGATATGACCATTGACATGCATTTATTAAGCAAAAGTTCAACTAAGACACACCTTTGATATAACGTCGAGCAAACAAATAATTGTTTTAGGTGCTTATCCTGGTAAATTTCGAAGAAATGCACAGCGTTCAGCCATCCTGATTTCCTCCCTCTGCACGCTCCCGGAGCACCAAGGCAGCAAATACTTTTGAAAGGCAGCTTCTTTGACCGTCAAAGTGCCCTTATTAAGTACATTTCAACTGAGACACACATTTACCATAAAGTTGAGCAAACAAATAATTGTTTTTAGGTGCTAATCTTGTTAAAATATTGTTAAAGTCCTTCCGTGCACATTCCCGCGGCCGCCATTTGGCAGTCAATCAATTTTTGGCACAACATCGGCCCACATTTCCAGGTTGTCAGTGGTGACACATAATAGATGTGACGTATACAGTGAAGCAACATATTTATGGATTTTTCCACTTTATTAGACATAGTTGGACTGATTTGACTTATAAGGCGGTGCAAGGTGCACGGCGGAAATTACGGTGTCTGCTTTTAACCCTTCCTGTTGTACTGAGTCATTCTGTGTTGTTTATTTATTGTCACTAAACAACATATTTGTTGCTTGCAGAAAGTTCGAGGTATGGCTCTGGATGATGTGGTAGTCCTAAACGTGGACACAAATACACTTGAATCCCCGTATGATGACCTTCAAAGCCTACCCAACGATGTGGTGAGTTTCAGTGTTGAGTTGTTACATCAAGCTGAAGCCTCTGTCTCTGCATGAATACACTCCAACGAGCGTGACTTCATGTCCTGCAGGTTTCGTCTTTAAAAAGCCGTTTGAAGAAGGTCTCAACAACAACGGGTAGCGGTGTGGCTCGAGCCTTCCTCAAGAGTCAGGCAGCTCTGTTTGGCAGCTACAGGAACGCTCTGCAGATTGAAGCGGTCAGTTTCTGGTCCAGATCACGACACGATGGCTGTAGGGAGCAGAAAAGTGGGAGAACATCGTCCGTACTCCTCCAAACTAAACTTCTCATTTGTCTGCATTCTTCTATTAAAAAAAAGAGATCCAACCATTGTATGCTTTGTGTGTGTGTAAGAAAAGTAGATACTTTAATGTCTTACTTGCTTCTGATTTTATTTTTTTTATTTACTTTTTGGATTCAAGATGATTGCAGTTTGGTCTGCAGCAATGAAAACCCCAGTTTGTGATGGTTGTCTGTTGCTCAGGAAGACGTTCATCTCTTGTGAAAACAATTTTAATGAGCTCAGATCTCAGATACAAGTCTGCAGGACTCTGAGTTATTAAATATTGAAAGTGTTCAGCAGCAGAGTTGCAGTGTTGTAACAGTTCTGTTTTGTTTCATGTCAGGGAGAACCCATAACATTCAACGAGGACACTTTTATTAATCATCGCTCCAGTGCCATGAGACAGTTTCTTCAGAACGCCATTCAGCTGCAGCTCTTCAAACAGGTACAACACACAGCCGCTCACCTTTGGACACTGTGATTTGGGGTTCTGTGGAATAGTTATGAACAATAATATCTTACCTGTTGTGGATAATTCTGTGAACAATCTCATTTTGTAACAAGCGCTATGCCAATGTCCCCCACCGCTAGATTTCAATAGTGTTTTTTTTTTTTTTTAGATGAGTGGTTTTTTTGGGGGGGACTGGAATTAAACAGGGAATGCAAGTAAACCTAGCTAATAAAAGCTAGCTGTAGCCCTTCCAGTACAGCCTGTGGTGCGTCCTGCAAGAATGTCATAATCTTTAATGTTGTTTGGTTGAACTACTCTGAAGTCTTCAGATGTTTTATGACAAGAATCCAGTTTAGAAGTGGGTTCACTTGAACAAGCTGTTTGTTCATCAAAAATGTCTGAACAACCCACCTTTAAAGTAGGCTGCACAAGACGTGCTACAGCTAACCGCTGCTGCGTTCCGTGTTAGTAAATAACCATAGAGTTCATCTAAACATGTAGTGCAGACTTGACTGTGGTGCAAAGGTCTATAAAACTGCTGGATTATGAAGCTGTTTTCAGACAGTAGTTCAGTCCGTTCAGACCTAAATGCCATATTTTTTATATATATATACAGGTATATACTATTATTACTGGTATATATATATATATATTCAACGAGCTGTCTGCAACAGAAAAGATGGTGATTATTCATAATCTTTCCAAAGCGTCACCTCAAAATGTCAGAAATATCCTTTTAGACATCAACTTAACATTTAACAGCTAAAATGTAAAAATAAAATAAACATGTCCTGTATTTGTTTCTGAATGCAGTTTATTGATGGTCGCTTGGACCTGCTGAACTCAGGACAGGGTTTCAATGACATCTTTGAGGAGGAAATCAGTATGGGTGAATACGCAGGTGAGACTATGAAGACTAGACTTCTTCTTGTTTTGTTTTTCATTTATCTTTCATCTTAACTCCCAGTGACAGAACTAAGTAATGTACACACAAGTTAATCTCTGTTACAATGGATCTGTAGGGCAACGTGAAGAAATTTTTTTTTTTTTTTCAAAGCCATAAAATTACGAGAACAAAGTCAAATAAAGTCTTAATATTACAAGAATAAAAGTCGTACAAGACTTCTTTTTATTTATTTTTTTGGTCGCTCTCTTTTATTATTTTTTTTTTCCCCACGAGTCAGATCCACAACGCGACCTGTCAATCAATCCAGTAGCCATGTCAGCAAATGACCAATCCAAAGCTAAATGAGTCGTAACATTATCTGAACTCCAACACATAAAGCAGGTTTACTGCATTTTAACTGTGGTAAAATGAAGAATGTTGAACATCTTGTTAAGTTATACTTTGCTATTGGTTTTACAAATAAGGAGATAATCTGTCAATCATCATCAGATTATTCTCAGTATCAGGACTTTGAACCTGCTTCCAGTAAGGTGGTATGCTCTAATGGGCTGCAGCAGCTCTGCAGGTAAGGAGCATTTAGCTTCGGATTGGTCATTTACCGACACGCCTACTGGATTGATTGACAGGTCGCGTTGTGGATCCGACTGGTGGATTCCAAAGAAAAACAAGTTTTTGAAGAATCTTTAACCAAGCTAAAAATGTTCCTTTGTGTTTTAATGTCATTAATGTGGACATTCTCGCCATCTAGTGGCTCGGCGTAGGTATTACAGTGTTTTTGTTGAAATGCAGCCAGGACCTCACGTTAGACTTTGTTAAAGCTGCTGACGTGTTAATGAGATGAAGCTCATAAAATTCAGACGAGCTGCACATGTCAGCCTACACAAATCAGCACAATTCCACTCAAAGAGACGAGTTTAAATAAGAAAGTTTTGTTGCTAAATCTTCTATAAATGAAGCCGGGTCTCTCCGTTGTTACTGAAATGTATTTTTAAGTTTAGCAACTACATGAACATCCTCCAGTATGAAACATGCTGACAGTTTGTTTGACTTTACTCCCACAGACAGTGACAAGACCTACTATCAGTGGTTGCTCACTGTGAAGGTGAGGTGGTTCCTCTTCAAACAGTGAAACCATTAAATACATTGTTTTAATAAAGATCTTCTCATGCACATATTTTCTGTGCAACAGTGTGTGTTTTAAATTGAATAGATCATAATGTTTGAAATGCTTTCAAACAGTATAGTTGAATTTATTGTGAAGTTGATTTTCTGTCAGAAATGTGACCTTTGGGTTTGTCTCGAATGGCTGTGTTGTCTGACAGAAAGGGGGCGGGGCTATCTTCCAAACAGTGAAGACCAAGGCAAACCCGGCCATGAGGACCGTTTACAAGTTTGTAAGCATATCTCCTGTTTAAATTTAAAACATGAGCCTCACCAATAAAGAACAAGTTAAAGGCAAATTAGTTTTCTACATAATCAGACAAAATAATGCCCAACAATATCACATGACTGAGTTATCATCAAACTCAAGTGGCCCTACTATCATTTGATTATAATAAACCAACAAGGGTAAGACCTTGTGTTATCACATGAATGTGAACTTACTTTTATTTCTTTCCTCTTGAGACTCTGACATGCTTTGTTTTTGACAAACTAGAAGAAATATGAGTGGAAATGTGTTTTTCTGTGTTCAACAGGCTAAGGACCATGCAAAAATGCGTATCAAGGAAGTCAAAAGCCGGTTGAAGCAGAAGGTACGTAGCTCTGCTTTGCTGCCAGATGGTTGTGGGTCATTTTATTTGTTATATTGATCAGACCAGATTCCCAATCCAGATGTTTTTGTGACTGATAGCTGAGTAAACCTCTATATTATCCAACAGTGGGTTTAAATGCGGTTATGTTGCAGTCTGATGCTAAAATGGTTTAAATAATACTTTTCCTGCAATAATCTGCACTCTTTATGTTCCCATCATGGCAAAGTGAAAACTGAACTTGATCAGATTTTAAATTTTAGTCCAGTCACAGTGAGACAATATTTTGAGGCCTTTTCAGTCATTCAGCATTTACTTGATGCTGTTCAGTCACCCACCCCTCCGCTGCTGAAAACATCCTCACAGCATGCTGCTGCCACCACCATGCTTTACTGATGTGATGATCAGTGCTTGAATTCCTGCAGAGAATGTTTAAAATAAAAAATGAACAAACGAGCCCTGTAGAGAGGTGTGTTTCTGTATCATGTCCTTCAGTTTAATTTACAACAAATGAACGTAAAGTTCATAAAGTAATAAAGAGAAATGGGACTACCTATAAATATTGAGTTGAACCTAAAGGTCTGAACAGTGGTGGGATGTAACTAAGTACAAATACTTTGTTACTGTACTTAAGTACATTTTTCATGTATCTGTACTTTACTTAAGTAGAACTAAATGTGGGTACTTTTACTTTTACTCCACTACATTTTACATGAAGTATCTGTACTTTCTACTTCACTACATTTCTAAAATGTGTTGAGTTACAAGTTACATTCACATTGCAGCTTTTTGATTTGTCATTAGTTTGAAAGTAACTGATGGCGAGAGGAGAGTTGGTCCATTGAATCACTGCAAAGTGGACAGGTAACATTAGACCGCTGCCTTCAAGAAGAGCTGGACCATTGATGTATATTCTAGTTTATACGTCATTGAGCTGGGTGCACCCACAGCACCACTAACACACCCATAATGGATTCCACCAAAAAGATTCAGCCAGAAGATACACACCGCTCATGACTTTATTGAAAGATTATTGAAAGATTATTGAAAGACTGTTCAGTACAGCAGGACAGATTCTCTCTCCCAAAAGAACCAGACTGGACTCAAAAAACTTTGAAAACCAACTTCTTCTGAACTTGAACAAGAAATTATTGCTGCAATATTAAAATGTGTCAGTTCATGGATGTTAAGAGACAAGAGATGTCTCCAAATGTCTCGACACTCGGTCCAGGTTTTGAAATTGGTGTCAGGAAGTTCAACTGTTGTTCACTATTGACCCATGACAAGGTTGACTAGACAGTATTTCAACAAGTTGATGACAAACTGGAGTTGAAATGATCAGTCTATTCCTTTGTTAGGTGTAATGCTCCTTTTTTCAGGCAGACAACTTTTACTTCAGTGTGTTTACTGCAGTTAAAATGACACATTGGTTTTACTTTGTGTTAAATAAAAACTGTCAAAGGTATAATCATTCCTCTTTCTTATTTCGCTTAATGGCTTTTAACTCTGCATGTTATCTCTGAAATTCTGATGCACAGAATCAGAAGTCCAAGTTGAACTGTGTCACAGAGTAAACACAATTAAAACATGTATTATCTGCAGCATTGTTCAGAAAATATACATACGATAGGTACAATTAATGATATTTTAGACCATTGCATTAGGTATCCTGATGCATGCTCAATACTCCAGGTAGAACAATCTAGTCCAGAGGACCAGACTTAACTTTTTTAGATTACATTAGGTAACACATTCAGCAAGTACTTTTAGTTTTAATACTTTAAGTATTTGTAAAAGGAAGCGCTTATTTACTTTTACTTAAATAAAACATTAATGTGGTACTTTTCCTTTTACTACAGTACATTTTTGTCTGTTTATTTCTACGTTTACTTAAGTACAGTGTTTGAGTACTTTCTCCACCACTGCTTATAGCAGTTCAGCTAATGCCACAACTCATTGAAACAGTGCTATTCAATTATTTCTCCTGAGGCTGCAGTCCCTGCAATCTTCACCTCACTTTCATTCTCCATCAATCCCATCTTCCCCTCCCAGTCTGTGTTTCTCTCCAGAGGGTTCGTGACAGCTGTAAAACCTTGTATAAAGGTGTTGACCCACAATGAGTTGCCCTATCCTTTCCCTTCTCCTCCCCTTCATCCCTCTTTCCATGACTCTCCTCTTTGACACTTTGTTGGAGTATACCCTCCACCTCCTCACCAGCTCCACTAGCACCCTCTACCACAGCAACATAGCTATCAGCGGCTGATGCCGTGGAGCTGATAACAGTCTCTTTTATCTGTCGCTTAGCAGCACAAAAGGACCTGGGCATTGATCAAATGCCAGCAGACTGACGGCTGCTCAACAGGCTGCTTTTAACACCCACGACACTGCCAATGGGACAGAAAGAGAAAGAAAAGAGGATTTAACATTAGCTGAAAATACAATGTCTGAACTGACAGTCAGTATTTATGGTAATGCAGGGGGAAAAATAGCATAAAACGAACAGGCTTTGTGGAAAAGCCTGTAAAAAAGAAGAATAAAATCACTGCCTGCCTAAGATGATGGTTGTGATAGCAGCCCTAATGTGAGTTAGGTGGTAAAAGTTTCCATCAAGGCACTCAGAGGAGTTTAGCAGGCAAACAATTAAAACTGCCTGTGGGTTGGTTCATCTTTTTAGTCCAAACTCAGTCATGGAAACAACTAGTGGTGGAACTCCAAACACAAATGGATTCAAGTATTGCATTGAATGACAAGCTCTGAGATGATTTGTACAAACTATAGTATGTACTGTATGTAGTGTACTAGCACTCTCTTGTGGCAAATTTGAATTAAATTTAAATTCCATTACTCATGTTTGTCTTACAATTTATGTTTTGATTCACAACTCAGACTCTAAGCCAACACTAAACCAGTTTTGTTCCTACTTTTTCATATTTATACAACTGTTGCCTGATGTGTTATGTTCAAGCCCAGTTGTGATAGACACACTTCGTCAATGGAGAATACTATTTTGTAAATGGATGTGTTCCATGTGGCAGGGACCATTATCCTGGTGAGAGAGGGAAATTATATCACAGAACAACATTACCATGACAGGATTTGTGTTTAGCTGGCAGCATTGTTAGGGTAGGTAGTAAATATCTTAGCAGAATATTGCCTGGAGCTCCACGATGCGGCCAGGGTTTGTCTTCCTCTCTTATAGACTGTGCTACCATTTTATGTCAAGCTTAAAAATACACATTTATAAACCTGATTGTTTACAAGAAAAATGTCATTAAACCACACCAATGTCTTTTTTTGTTCCAGGATATAGATCAGGCATCAGTGTGTTCAGTGTGTATGTCTGTATGTACTTTACCATCTTGAAAGCTGTCAAGCTGTTAAACGTTTGGTTTTCTGACATCTTTGTATGATAGATTCCATTAAGGCGTGTACCATTCTGTGTTACAGTAGCCCTTCAGTAACATTGCACCACACAGGTCAGCCTTTGTTCTCAGATTGCATTTGTAAACCATGGGCACTAATGTTCATGTTGTGGTTTGACTGTTTGTCCTTTCATTGATCTCTTTTGATGAATATCATAGACTGCAAAGAGGCATAGCAACTGCACATCTATCCATCCAGCCATTATCTTTACCCGCTTATTCCATTCTGGGTCGCAGGGGTCAGTAGTGCCCATATCCATCAGTCACTGCGCTAGAAGCATGGCACACCTTGGACAAGTCTCCAGTCCATCACAGGGACACATAAAGTCAAACAGAACAAACAAAAAAAAAAAAAAACATTCACTCTCTCACTCACACCTAGAGATAATTTAGAAGTACCAATCAGCCTAACATGCATGTTTTTGGTCTGTGAGGGGAAACTGGAGAACCCAGAGAAAGCCCATGCATGCAAGGACAGGACATTCAAACTCCACCCAGAAAGGTCCCTGGCCGGAATTTGATCCAGCGATCTTCTCACTGAGAGAAAACAGCTGTACCAAGCATGCCACCATGCCACCCACATCATATTTCTATCCATTATCTTCCACTTTTTCAGGAGTTAAGTTGTAAGAACAGCAACTTGGGAAGGGAGGCCCCAGATTTATTTTACACAGCCACCCCTTTGAGCTCTACTGAGAGGACTCCAAGGTGTTCCCAGGCCAGTTAAGAGATATAGTTTCTTCAGCATGTCCTGAACCTTCCCCAGGGTCTCCTTCCAGTTTCACATGCCTGGAAAACCTCCCTAAGGAAGTGTCCAGGGAGCATCCTTAACAGATTCCCAAACCACCCCAACTGGCTCCTCTTGATGTGGAGTAGCAGCAGCTCTTGTGTCCCTCCCGAATATTTGAACATTTCACCGATCTCTAAAGGAGAATCCAGCTACCCTGAGAAAATAATTCATTTTGACTGCTTGTATCCACAATTTGTTATTTCAGTCACTACTCAGAATTAGTGACCAAAGGGTGACAGCATATTTGAAAACTCCTTCAAAAAACGTTCATATATTTGAGCATAAAATTAAAGTAAATGTCTTGTTGAAGTTATCTTTACAACATTTTTACTTTCCCCTTTTTTAAGCGCACACGCAGTATCAAGATGTGATCAATATTAACAAATTGCAAACACAGTTACTTTTCCTTCTCCATGTTCCGTTACACTGCATGTGCACAAACATTTCCAACTGAGCTTATAAATGAAATTCATAAAAGTGTGATTGTTATCTGCAAGTTTGTTTGAGGTATTGATTAAATCTTTATTTCTCTGGTCACCAGAGCATTTCAGAAAGTCAATAAAAATCTCACATTTAGGTTATTAAAGTTTACCCTGACATTTTGATAACTTTCTGTTATCTTGCCTAGATAATCCATTTCACAGCTGTAACTATTATTAGAGGGTGTTGCCTGTGCACTCATGTGTGCTTCATTCTGTGAACACATTATCAAATCCCTGTAAGACAATAGCACATTAGTCTTTGGGGATTCAGAGAAAATTGAGAACTTTTGTGAAAACCACATGCCACTTGCCTGAACAAAGCCAGATTTGTAGGGAGATCCCTGCAGCAGTCTCAGCTAAGAATAGAAACACATAATGACATTTTAATTTTGTGCTGCTAACAAATCCAATGCTTCCCTTCCCCTCACTTTTGTCTGAACTGTCAAACCTTCAACATTTCTGCCTTCAGAAATGTGAAAAGTGAAACAGAGGGTGTCAAGCAGGAAAAAGTGAGAATGGCATTATTCTTAGATGCCACCGTGACAAAGGCCACTTTTTAATTGTTTTGAGGCTGTTGCTCAAGAGGATTGATTCACTTAATTATGGTGGAACAGCAATGTTTAATTTGCCAATTTCTTTCTGTATCTATTTCTAAAGAGGCAAACAGTAGCCTTGGTTATTTCCGGTCATGCTTCTTTTTTTTCTTTTTTTTTTTCTTTTTTTTTTCATTTTGAAATCAATAGATTTCAACATTAAAGGGACACTTTGCTCAAACTCCTGTTTCTATGCACCCAGTTGGGATTTTAGTTGCTGCTATTTTGAGACATTATCCAATGAGTTTTCTGTCAGAACCTCAGTTCTGTGGGAGTGAAATTGAATGATATGGGCTTTTTCAAAGCATTGAGCTACACAAACAAAAACAATTTTCCCCTCAATCACAGTGGCAGCAACTGGTGCAAGTATATAAAACTGGTGTAGAAAACTTAAAAAAGTCTGGCTATCAAAATGTTTGGATTTATCTCTTGGAGTTTATGTATGGTTGTCAAATTTAAAATATGTCACCTACCGGTAATTGTTCTTTGAATGGAAATTTAAATTTGTTCTAAATGTGTTTATTTAAAAGAGGAACAGTGCACATCTATCAGTTTGGGTACAATATAAGAATGATGTGTAACAGTACAATGAACACAAGGGAAAGTATGAGGGTTTATGTGGCATACACATTCTGCATGGATGGACTTTCATTTACCGTACGTGTTGTTGTTTTTCTTGTAAGAAAGGAGCTGCTAAACATCCTGCTTCATAAAAGTTGTTTATTTTGAGGTGACTCTGGGTGGCCAGTCCTTTATTGTGGTTGATGGAACATTTAATTGTGTGTAAATATGGACCCATGGTAAATGGTAATGGTAAATGGACTGTACTTACAGTATATAGCACTTTTCTATCTTATCAAGATACTCAAAAGCACTTTACACTACAATCTGTGCCCTCATTTACCCATTCATACAGCACTCTACTAATTCTGTACAAAGAATGATCAGTGGTTTATCACATTCATACACCAATGACACACATTGGAGGCAATAAGGGGTTCAGCATCTTGCCCAGGGACACTTCGGCATGTGACTGCTGGTGGAATCAAACCTCCAACTTCTGCATTGGAGGACGACTGCTCTAAATACTTAGCCACAGCCAACCCACGTCTCACACCAATCCTGATGGGTATCTAAATAAATTGCTACTATATCAAAATAAAAATTTTCAAAATTGTATGTACAAACGAAAGTCTGAAGAGAAATTTTAAACTGAATTTGTTGAAAGGCACTTCTTTCATTTGAAATCGACTCACCGTGTTTTTATATCACCATTCCAAATACAAAATACACTTTAGTTATTAATTCTGCATTGAATCTACAGATCACCAACTGCGTCTTTAGAAAAGTGAAATCAGACAACCCACGTGTTCTGTAAATAGCAGGAGAAATTCACTGACTTGTTGCATTCTGGACTGTTGATTAGCATGCATTGGAAGAAGCTGAAGAAATACAATCAGTAAATGAAAAGGCTTAAGCTGCAGGTGAATAAATTAATTTATGTGTTTGATTCTTGTTAAAGAAAAGTGATGCTCAGACTATGTTTAGTTTATTGCTCTCAGAGATAAAAGTCAGACTTTTTTTTTTCTCAAGGATTCTAAATTACAGCACAAATGCATTTCTTGCTGCTACTCTCAAATTTGACATTCAATTAATGTTTTTCCACTTGTTGTGAGGAATTCAGAGAAGAGCTGTTAAAGACTCTGGGTTATAAGAAAGAGCTTTCACATAACTGGTCTACTACAAAAACAGTAAGAGAGACGGTACTTCTGGACAGAGAAAAGATAATGAAAAAACCTAACGGTGGAATAGTGAATTGCAGGAAGCTATTAAAAAAAGAGGTTAGCCAAGAAGAAATATAAGAGTGAGAAGACTGAAGAGAGGAGACAGAAATATAAGGATATGCAAGATAGAGCAAAGAGGGAGGTAGCAAAGGCAAAGTAGAAGATGTATGATGAGCTGTATGGGAAGCTTGACACTAAAGAGGGCAAGAAGGACTTGTACCAATTGGCAAGACATGGGATCAGGCTTGAAAGGATGCTCAGCAAGTTAGGTTTGTTAACGATAGGAATGGTAATACAGTAGTCCCTCACTACTTTGTGGTTTGTTTTTCACGCATTCACTATACTGTATTGCGTTTTTTTCAAAGTAAGATTGGATATGACACAGTTGGCTGACTGATGGATGAGCCATGGTTTGTTTAATTAAAATCAATTATTTTAAATTATTTTGTACCTGTGTGCAGGCCACAAGTGCACAGAGAAGCTCCCTCCTGCAGCCTGTCATGATCCCCATTCTCTACCATGCACACATTTCTTCTGCTGCATTGACTTTGTGAATGGTTAACCCTTTGCTGTCTAGATACACCAATCGAGTTTTGTCTTTCAACTTAAAATTCAAAGTATGTCACATCGTAAAATCGTGGTAATCAGAAAATATAAAAGCATTACAAGTTATTTTTAATTATTTTAGAACTTCTATGTTCAGTTGTTACAAT
This sequence comes from Simpsonichthys santanae, assembly GCA_031762415.1. Classification (NCBI taxonomy): domain Eukaryota; kingdom Metazoa; phylum Chordata; class Actinopteri; order Cyprinodontiformes; family Rivulidae; genus Simpsonichthys; species Simpsonichthys santanae. Next base: position 25,296,430 of record JARVLU010000599.1, on the reverse strand, counting down.
GTAATTGATCAAAAAGTACATTTCTGCTCCAAACTTAAATTTAAATACTGTAATATTTTTTTAATAAACAATCATTGTTTATTTAAAATGTTACAGTATTTAAATTTAAATTGTTTATTTAAGGAGGGAGATTGGGAGTAACGGGTGATGAGTATGATTGTAGCCTGGCACATCATGACAAAGTTTACTGTACTTGAACTTGACTTTGAACTTGGAATAATGTATCCCTACTTTGCAGTTTTTCACTTATCGCAGGTGGGCAGGGTACGGAACACCCGCAATAAACAAGGGACTACTGTAATCTAAAAAGAGAGAAGAGCATGATAGGAAGACGGAAGGAGTATTTTGATGAGCTAATGGGTAATAAATGAAGAGAATGAAAGAAAAGAAGAGTAGAGGTCCTATAAACTGTGGACTAAGGAGTGGAAATGATTAATGAGGGTGAAGTCCAGAAAGCTCTGAAAAGAATGAAGAAGGGGAAGGCAGTAGAACCTGATGACATATCAGTGGAGGTTTGAAAATGTCTTGGAGAGATGTCAGTGAGGTGTTTGACTCAAATATTCAATGGCATATTTGAGGGTGAGAAAATGCCTGAGGAATGAAGAAGTGTGCTGGTGCCCATGTTTAAGAACAAGGGTGATGTACAGAGTTGTAGCAACTACAGGGAAATTAAGTTGATAAGTCACACAATGAAGATCTGGGAGAGAATTGTGGAAGCTACATTTATAGATAAGAGGTGACTGTGAGCAGCAGTACAGTTTCATGCCGAGAAAGAGTACAACAGATGCCATCTTTGATTTGAGGATGCTGATGGAAAAATACAGAGGATCAGAAAGAACTCCGTTGTGTCTGTGGATTTAGAAAAATCATATGACAGGGTGCTGAGGGAGGAGGTGTTGTATTGCATGAGGAAATATGGAGTGGCAGAGAAGTATGTTAGACTGGTACAGGACATGTATGAGGACAGCAGGACAGTG
>JARVLU010000599.1:25242564-25252719 GCA_031762415.1 Simpsonichthys santanae | reverse complement strand
AAATATATATACAGTATGTATATGATTTCACACAGAGATGTGAAATCCTTTCTGCTCCATTCCGAGCAGAACAAACAACTCAAAAGTGTTTTGCATGACTCATATAGTTTCTTTTCAGATTTTTTTTTTTTAAAGGGTCTTTTTCAGCTTACCTCTCCCCAGGGTGCGGGGATCCACTGCACCTTCTCATTTCTGGGGCAGCGCCGTAGGACACACGTCTCTTGGGTTTTCGGCCTGTGGTGCTGCCTGCACATGCTGTCGTGCACCACTACAGCTTTGGCCCCCGGATCAGTGCTGCGGCAGAACACGCTCCGTTTCCTCAGGCCACGGCCGCAGGATTTGGAGCACTGACAGTCGACAAGAAAGAAACAGTTGAAGTCAATACGGAGAGAAGAAGGACATTTGAGATGCATTAAGCAAAGATTTAATGACTATGTACAGATGAAATCCTAAATGTGCGCTCGTTCCCTGTAACTTTGAGCGTCTTTTCGTTCTTTTCTCCTTGAGTTTTCATCCTGTTTAAGCTTTAGGTCATATTAACGGAGGTGAAATCCTTGGCACAGAAGCAGAGAACACACTTGGTATTCGCCACATGCCGGATGACTAAACAGAAGGTCACTGGCTTTGATGGCAACACATTATGGCCAATCAGGAAATACAATAAACCAATAGCTCTAAGATGAATGTGACCCCGTTGGGATGGCGACCGACTGGAGGCCGAGCTGCTGTAAACTCTACATGAACTGCAGAGACGGACAGCAGAGTCAAACAGGTCCACTGAGACTGGCGTCTGCAGTAAGCGGAGCCATTTATCCGACAGCGCCCCATTCATTTATCAGACAAAAGACACACATACACACGCCTGCACATCATCATGCACAACTGCATGCATCCCAGTTGTCCTCCTGTCACTGAAAGCACCGAATCTGGACTGTGGTGCTCAAGGAGGCTAATCATTCCTCAACAGTTGTTGAGCTGTCAGATATGTTTTCAGGCTGTTAATGTTGCAGACAGAAAAATGAGCCAAAAGAGGCTCAACAGTTCAAGAACAGCATTTCCTGCACTTAAATGTGTAACTACAGTAGTTAATATCTACAAATATTTTATTTATTTATTTAGCCCTTATCTAAAAGGAAAAGGGTCGATTAAAGGAGGATATCTAAAACCTTTTATTCAAGGGAGACCTGATCCAGATAGGCAGCAGTGACTATAACATAGTTTTAGCTCATCAGTGTCAAGACAACAAATAAAAACAGTAAATTGAGAAACATAAAAAAAAAAAAATTAAGAACAAGTACAAATTGTAGAGTTGGTCTCACGTCATTTCAATTTTGAGTTAAATACACCCATTTAAATTGTTCTGTAACAATGAATCTGAACTAAACTATTTGATGTAACAAGGTTGAGTCCGGTCCTCTGGACAGATTCTTATTTTTTGAAATGTTTAATCTTTTATTCAAAAGACTTCTTCAGTCTGAGGAGCTGCAACAAACTCGGTCTTATATATAGCACCTTCTTCAGGTGGTGCTATACATAAGACTGAGTTTGTTGTAAGATTTATCAACCTGGATTATTGAGCATGCATCAGGATCAACCATTTGATCTTGATTCATGTTGCGCACAAAAGAGTTATTGACCCATGACTGAAATTATTTTCTGCATATCGTGCAAAAGAACACAAAACTGCAATGAATAAAGAGTGAGTTGCAAGGCAAAGCAGTCTCCATTGTCAGATATGAGATCGTTCAGTATCTTCATTTGTCCAGCAGAGGGCAGCAGAGCACTGGATTTACTTTGTAATGATGAGAGACTTCAATTTTGTTCAGATTTGCAAACCTATCCGTGTTTTAACCTGAAATTTGCATCACATTTATCCATCAAACCAACAACTGACAAGATAAAAACAAATACAACACATGCGTGTTCTGAATCAAACATTTTCTCCACACAATTTAACTAAAAACTATCCCAGATCGCTTTATTTTAACTTTTAAGCTGCTCCTGCATTTTGCCCTATACAGTATTGTGCTTGCAAAGTCATATTAAATTAAAAACAATAAGAATAAATTATGTGTTTCTTTTCGCTGATTTCACTTCCTAGATATATTTAGTGACAACGCTGAAGGCTGATGTGACGTTAAATGGATGACGTTCAGTCAGTGAGGATCATAAGAAAATCTGCAGCCTAAAATCTTTCAACTTTAACAGAGACAGGACAGAAAAGTACCTGTTACCTGTTCTTACTGCTGTGCTGTAAATGTATATGTGTACATGTACCGGTATACATATAAATACCATATAAGTGTGTATATACTGTGTATAAACTAGCACTCAACACACAGGTAGTAACTGTTTTTTGTAGCATGCATTAGTAATGGTATAGTATGTCAAAATAATTATTTTTGCCCTCATAAACAGAAACACAGCAAGAATCTCCAGTGTTGACGGGATCTGACTTTAAATTCTGTGCACAAAGTATTAAAAGCTTGTTCTTGTCAAACGCTGCAACAAACCCACCTGTGACCAGGACCCAGTGCTCCACTCTGGCGGGCAAACCTGCGTGTGGCACGGCTGGACCTGGGCGGGGGACGTGACGGGGCAGAGGGAGAGCGCCACGCTCTCCTCTTTCTGGTAGGTCACCTTGCGCAGGCAGCGCAGCGTCCTGGTCTGCTGGCCTCCTCCACAGGAGCGGCTGCAGGGCCCCCAGTCTCCCGTGGCCCAGCTGTGCGAGGGGGGAAACAACAAACACGGAGAAACAAAAAAAGGTTAAATTGTGTCATCTGGAGCAGTTTCTTTAAGTGGGAACTGTTTCGTCCCCCATCCAGAGGACTTCCTCAGACTACGGCCTGCCAACCAGATCTGTCCCTTCATAACAAACGTAGGTTTAGAAACAGCCCTCAGAGAACAAGTGTTGACTAAACTTGACTAAACAGGAAGCCAACAACATGACTGAACTTCCTCATCATCAGAAGGTCCACTATGAACTTCAACATAAAGACGAAAATGGAGACAACTCTGAAAAACAGCTTTCCCAAATTTCCTCAGCCATCCACAGAAGGCAACACCATATTAGGCTGAAGACAGATGTGAGCGCTCTCATGTTTCCTTCTCCTTTCTTGTTGCCCCCTTTCTCTCCTCACCTGTCCCCTCTGCCCTCATCACGTTAGTTCAAAGCCCTTCACACTTGTCCCATGCTCTTTGCCACGTCTTTGAATCCTCACGTTGCCTTTGACCGGATGAAAGCCAACTCCTGCCTCTAAAATAGCTCCTGTCTTGGCATCAGAGCAACGTTTCAACAAACGAGTGGTTTGACAACCACATGCTTAGAAGAAGGGAGAGGGAGGAGATGGGCAGATGGCTCTGTCCAGTTCTGAGACGACAAGCTACCACAGACTATTCCTCCAGGCTGCCGACCTGCTTCAGAGGAAGAAGGAGAAGAAAAAAAGGCTTTCGTTCCCTTTCAAATGCCACAGAGAAATGAAACAGCAGGACTGAGCTGCAATTTGAAAACCGTAACGTTGTGGACCGCTGGGAGCTGAAAGCAATGATTTGGGACTTTTGGCTTGAGAACTGTTTGTTTCTTTTTCCCTCCATTTCACCGAATTATAAATAACAATATATCATTGGGGGAAAGTGGCTGATGTGCCACTCCGCTTTGCTGCAAAACCACCACAGAACCTAGCTATAATTTGTATATCTTAAGATTTCTCAAAAGCAAACATATGTTGAGATAGGAAGCGTGCAACGCGATCCTGCTTGGATTGTAGAGGTCTACTTGCACGGCTGCAGCAACAGTGGCGGTAATGGGTGACCACCAAAACCAACAATATCGGACGAGGAATCTTCTGCTGCTTTGACTGGGAGGTTTTGACCAAAATGGCTTTAAGTGTGTCATTTCTTAACATAAAATGGTCATAGTCTAAAACTCAAGCATTAAAGCTGATGAGTGATAAGCATTCCTTCAAGAAATTGTAGGTCTTTAAGTATTTATTTATTTATTTAGTGTAATTCAGATGAGAATTAACTTCCTGCTGCTTTAAAAACACGGGAGTCCAAAGTGCGGCCCGAGGGCCATTTGCGGCCCTTGGAATTATTTTGTGCAGCCCACAGCTGCAGTTTAAGAATAGTGTAGTATCATTTTGGCCAGCAGGGTTAAGAGGTTTATGCAGACTTTCTGACAATACATTGGTAATCCTTTTTTATATAATGTTTAGGTTTAACAGCAACACAGATGAAAAACTGTCTTAAAATGAGCAATATGAAGCAAAATACAAACCTTTGGCTATAATTTTTTTTTTTTCCACTTCATGGTACAAAGCACCAAAAACTTTTACTGAATTCTACCAGAAAGGAGACTTTTAGATAATGATTCATAAAACTTGACAAAATATTGCAGTTGATAAAATATTCAAGAGGGAAATTGGATATTTTTAAATAAATATAATGTAGTATCATCTACATACAAGTTGATCAACTTTATCAAACCTTCTATGAATCTGTTGTAGCAACTGACAGCTGGATGATTTTTCTGAACTTCCATCAGCCTTTTGGGCCGTCCATGGTCCAAAAGGCTGATCGACCCCCTTTTAAAAGGAAACTTACTCAAATTATGCTTTTATTGCTGAGAAAAGATTGAAATGAACTTTCCAAACACAAGAAAACAACAAACATAAAAGAGAATGAACCCAACAAATCAACTACATCAAATCCTTTTTAACAATTAAAAAAAAAAGAAAGCTTAGTGTTTATGAAGATGTTGTGGATCTACAACTATTTAAAAATCTTTCTCCACCAAAATCATTAAACTTTTGTCCTTTCTCCAAAATATTGTTCACGTTGAGTCAAATTCGCATTTTTGTCGCTCACTAGTCCTTTTATCTGGATAGTTTTGGCTCAAACACGAAAACCTTTAGACAAACGTGTTTTAAATGGTTCACATCGTTGTTTATGGGTTTTACCAGAGCAGCATCTAAATGTGCAGAATTTTTAATAAGTAAGTTTTAGTTGAAGGCTACATGTAAAAAGTTTGGTCACTATCCCTGTTATGTTGTATAGAGATTACTCAGAACAAGTCCTGGTGCTGGACACATCACACTTTTATTTTCCCAGACTGAGAAACCCATTGTAGGAAAAATGGAAATTAGGGCTTTCCTTAAAACCGCTTGGGCAGGTGTGCTGAGGAACCATCAAACCAATCATTTTCTGCCTGAACGTTAACCAGTGTGGAGCTCCATCCACCCTGACGGGCAGGGGTTGTAACTGAATGGACTCAGAACAGTAAGACATTAAGAGCAATGATAATAACTAGGCACACTAAAGATAACCAAGATCTGAGGTAGAATACACCGTTTAGTTTCCTTTATCATATTGCTTCTTTTCTTTCTCTTGAAAAAAAAAAAAAAAAAAAAAAAAAGAAATCTTATAAATCTATATAAAAAGAAATATTGGTTTTCTTTGAAAAAAAAAAAAAAAAACACTTTCATTACATGGATCAAAATCTATTTCATTTTATAAACTCCCACCTAGACAGATTCTTATTATCCATATTTGTAAGTTAATCTTACTGAAACTAAATTGTGACTGAGAAAGATTTTCCTAACTTCAAGTTCAAAGTAGAAAAATTACACTTTACTGTATATAAAAAACAAACTGTTTACTTTGGTCAATCATGATACCTCAAGAATAATTTCATTTTGTAGTAAAATATAAATAATAAGAATTTAACTACATCTTACATACCGTATTTTCCTGCGTATAAACCACAGTTTTTTTTCCCTCATAGATTGCCAATCCTGTGACTTTTACACTGAAGCAATTTATATAAGTTTTGTTTTTTCCATATTCATAACACAATTTTTGACTGAATGTTCATTCATACTGACATGAACCAGAGTAAACATTACCTGCAGGCACTAGAGGCACGAGAGGGCCCTCTAGGCCTTCGACAACTACCGGTAGGCGTATACAGTATTTTGTTCCTGTACCGCTACCCCATCAAACATCGATCATTAAAGTTCATTTATTAAGGAAAAAGTGAAACTGAGACACGCCTTTGCTATAATGTCGAGCAAACAAATACGGTAATTGCGTTAAAGTATGTAACATTTGTAAGAACTGCAATAGCAAGTCTTTCCATGCGCGCTCCCGCAGCCGCCAACCAATTTTGGCACGACACCAGCCCACGTTTCCTGGGGGTCAGTGATGACACATAATAAATGTGACGGGTCAGCGATGACACAATAAATGTGACTTGTATATATATATTTTATTTTTTTTCCTCTTCATGATGATTTTGTTGACTGTTGCGACTGATGCAATTTATACTCCGGAGCGACTTATACGTCGGAAAACATGGTAATCTGAAGATTATATGGACAGGTAAGATACTGGAAGCATTCTTTAATATTAATTTATGACACATAGGCTGGGGTTGGCGTTTTGTTTCTTTAGACTTTGTGCAGGTGGCACTATTATTCCTGCATCTACAGAGCAAGATCAGGTGAAACTCCAGAAGAGAAGGACAGACATGAAAGATACCTTGCTGTGGACAGCACACGTCATAGCTAACTTGTTCCAGTCTTCCTGTTTTATGTTAGAAATGCTACTACACCAAGAACATCCTGACAATGTAGGGCGAGGAATTTAAAGGCGTCCTTGAAGCTAACGAGGGAGGATGAGAGTGGAGGGATTGGAGCTTAAGCATGAGGGGAGGGGGGGTAGCTTGTTCTCTATGGCTAGACAGGCTGGGCCCCGTGGGAATCCCACCTTCTCTGCACAATGAAACATGGACAGGGTTGTCAGCACTTACGATACACCCCATAGATAGAAGCAGGCATTTTTACAGTGTCCTCCAGTCACACACACGGATTTCAAATACACCCCACCTCACTGTCAACTTCTCTTTTCTGCTGGACCCTTGAATGCGTGCCCGTACATCCTGCAGATCCGAATGCAGTCACTAAAGCTTTCATGCTCATCGCTCAGCTCAGCTTTCCTCCTTGCAGCACATAAACTGGCCTGTGCACACAACCAGCTCAGAAACTATGTCTGCTACCAAACATAATGCGATCCACAGGTGTCAGAGTGGTTTAATTGGCTGAAAGGGGAAAGATGCTGACATCTGGACTGTACCAGTGTCTTCACACAAACAAAGAGGGGAGGTCAGGCCCCACAACAAGGCTGTTTAAATAGCTTTCACCAAGATAAAAGAAACTGCATGCCTCAGATTAGGGGCAGGAAATTTCCTCTCAGGTGGTGGGAAACTTAAGGGAGTCGGAGGCTGTGTGAGCTGGAGGTGTAACCGATAGCTGTCTGGCTTGTTCAAGAAAGAAAGTTTGGTCCAGACTTGTTGCTGCATTGTTGACGTGAGCAAAATCCCATCATTAGCGTCAGACACTAGTAGGTTATATTTATTTCTTTACCTCGCACTTTGGAGCCCCAATATAGTGTTTCAGCATCATACATTAAGAAAATGTGTTCAACTAATCTCCTAATTGCACAATGCGTTTGCGTTTGTGCGTACGGGTGTACTCTTTCTGAACCGAATCCCCACATGTTATGTGGGGCAGTGTTGTAAATCAAGTTTGCTCCACTTCCCTCAGCCAAAGGCCTACATTCATGTCAGAGGGAGACCATTTATTTAGTGCTGTTTCAACTTGTTGCTGTGCTTTCACCTGGTTTCCTTCTTTGCGTGCCGCACTGGTCCAGCTAATGCACACTGTCTTTAAAAATACATGCCATGAAACACAGTGTCTAGACAGAGCACACACGGGCACAATCTTTCCCATGAGAAATTCAGTATCTCTGTTACAGATGGATGAGACGACAGATAGGCTGGTAGAACAATCATCCAAATAAAAATAAAAAAGTTATACACATAATTGAACAGGTAATTTCCATATATATTACAATGTCACTATATTTGGTAAATGATTTTTGTTCAATAATGTTAAATTGTGGAATATTGACACAGAAACATCAGTAGACATCCCTACACTCTCAAGAGCCCACATTCAGTGATTATATATACAGTACCGTATTCAATTGCTACTTTGTGGTTCAACTTTTGCAGACTTGCTCTTTCACGGTTTTTCCAAGAGTGGACACGACACACAATTGGCTGATTGATGGATGAGCCGCACGAGGAGCATGAATTGGTAATTTAAAATAAATTATTTAAAATGATTTATTGCACCTTTGTGCAGCCCACAGCTGCAGGGAGAAGCTCCCTCTGTAGCCTGTCATGATCTCCTCTCTGCCACCTGCAGCTCTCTGCCACACACACACACATCTCTGCTCCGTGCTGCGTCAGCTGCATGAAAGGTTAACCCTTTGCTGTCCTGCTGTGCTTCTCTTCTCTACACAGAAGGAGCCAGAGAAGTCTGTTGGAGTCAGCCTCCTCACCATCACAGACATCTACACCACCAGATGTAGGAAGAGGGCAACCTGCATCATGAAGGACCACACTCACCCAGCACATATGATCCCCATAGGCAGGAGGAGGTTGTGGAGCATTAAGTGTAGAGCCACAGACTGAGGAACAGCTTCTACCCAGAGGCTGTTAGACTCATGAATCTCTAACCAGGATAGTGTTCAGTCGTGCTCATCTGCTCACACAGACTCATGTTCGTGCTGCTGTTCAGCATATAGTTTTTTATTCTACTAGTGATGAATGTATTTCCAGTTAATGTTTTTCTCATATCTTAGATCTTATTACTGTTTTTGTTTTACATTTTAATGTTGGATGTAACTGGGATCCTGTGTACACAATTTTGTTCCACTACATGTACCACATGTGGTGCGAATGACAAATAAAGAAACTCTGACTCTGACTGACTCTGAGATTGGGAGTTAAACTTGAACTTGGACTACTGTATCCCTACTTCAAGGTTTTTCACTTATCGTGGGGGGCGTGATCCACTAAACCTCGTGATAAATGAGGGACTACTACATAGATGTGTATATATAAGGGAGTGGTGGTGCAGAGGTTAGAGGAAGGTCACCGGTTCAACTCCCCAGACAACAAAAAATATGGGTGAGAAAGGTGAAGTACAAACAACTTCCTCCACCCTCATTTGCCCCACTCTGGGCCCTTGAGCAAGGCCCTTAACCCCCGCCATCTGCTCCCCCAGGTGCCATCAGCTCATTGCTCCACACAGAGGGCTGTGGTAGCTCAGTGGTCTGATCAAAGATTCCTCTCACACACAAAACCATGCATGTTATGTAAACTAGTATCTAAACTGTAATGAGAGTGCGAGAGTGTCTCATTTGTCTCTATGTGTCCCTGTGATGGACTGATGACCTGTCAAGCATGTCCCCCGCCTCTCACCCATTGACTGCTGCAGACAGGCCCCAGCTCGCTGTGACTCAGCACATTCAAGTGGGTAAACTAAATAAATGGATGGAAGATTCTGCACTAGCAAACAGAAATTAGAACAGAACAGAATTAGACATAAAGAAAAAATATGCAGACAGTGGTAAAATTACAGACCAGTGCTGGTTTTGCTATTTTGGGTAATGAAAAAGTCTCACCGGTATTAGACATGCAACCACCATAAAACTCCAAAGAAGTTACATTACCCAGCTTTGTTACACTAAAAATGATTTAATGTGGACAAAAGTGAACACTTTGAAATTTATGAGCTTACTTTAGGGCAAAAACTTGATAAGATGCATGTGAGTCTAATTTGGGGAATTCTCATGGTTGTTTTCCTTACATGTAATGTCTGTAATCACAAAGAACACAAGCATCTCAAACAATCAGTCAAAAATTGCCATAACTCTTCTGTGATGCAACCAGGGCAGGAAAAGCATTTGAGAGAAAAAAAAAAAAAAAAAAAGTTTGTGAGTTTTATAGATTTATTCAGTCATGCAGAGTTCTCCATTTCACAAATATTGAGATTTGTGGACTTGTGTTTAAGAGTGCATATATCTTTGAGCAGGAGCTCTGAAACACTAACACATGTAGCTTTTAATAATCACAGTGGCCTGATTTTATAATCAAATTTTACACACAAAAAAAAAGGCGCACAAATCTATTTGATCTTTATTTTTATATTTAAAAAGCACCACAGGCATGTACACCTCCAGATGCAGGAAGAGGGCCATCTGCATCATGAAGGACCCCACTCACCCAGCACACACACTTTTTGCCCC
>JARVLU010000599.1:25230761-25241922 GCA_031762415.1 Simpsonichthys santanae | reverse complement strand
CGCGCCCCCCCCCCCCGCAGGACGAGGTTTCAAAAAAAGGAAAATATGAAAAAAAAAATGACAGAGTGGGCTGGAGAGAAATGAGCAGAGGGTGAGCAGAGTGGTGGCTGACCACAGCAAGCAAGCAGCCTCCACACACTTTAACCACAGTGCATGTGTGTCTGCATGTGCACCTATAATCAAACGGTTCCATGGGTTCCTGAAAATTTGGCAACATCGGCAACCATGCCACATATCCCACAAGCGAGCAGACAAAAAGCAAAGCCTTGACCCACACACAGACATAAAAAAGAACATGTATACTTACTATGCAGGGCAGGGCTGTGTGTTGCAGAGGTGGGAGCCCAGTGTGGGCTTGCTGAGGGGATTACACATGCTGGAGTTGACCTGGCTCTTTTGGTCCTGTAGACAGATAGTCTTTGTTGAAATGCGACCTGATGGAGAGATGCAAAAAAAAAAAATAATAATAATAATCAGGTTGTTGCATAGTTGGAGAATTTGATCCTGGATCAGTTATCTGTGATTATTTCTATCATAACCCAACCAACAAAATGCAGGTGTTGAAAAGTTGGCGTCTTCAGCTGCTTGCTGATGTGATGGAGCATAAAAAGGAACATTGTTACTGAACTGCAAAAGAAGTTATTAAGAGTGCCAGTGCATTTGCACTGCAGAGCCCTTATTTTTATTCTGTCATTACTATTTTTGTTCTTGCCGCATTTAAATAATAAAATAATACACAGCATACTCTTCATACACAACAATGGAATTTTGGAAAAACGAAAGAATGAGAACACCAGTGGCGAGTTTAGCCTCTTTTTTGGGGCTGCTCAAGCACCCCTAAATTTTAACTGACCATCCCTGAAAAATAAAGTAAAAAAATATATATAATTATTTATTTTTGGGCCGATTCTGGGTTTGGGTTCTGTTTATTGCATTTATGATTCAATGCAACAGAATAAACAAATGTAAAAGATTGTTGTATAACTTGGTTTATTAACATATTGACTTTAAATGTTGGATGTCCAGCTCCTGAGCTGCTGGCTTTCAGTGACTGTGCCCCCCTGAACAGTTTAGTTGAACAGCCCTGCATTAGAGGGTGGAAAAAAGTTTATTCCATTTCCTAAACCTAAACTGAGTCTGGAAAAATGTAAAAGATGAATAAAGCCCTGTAACCCAGCCCCCCACCCCACCCTCACCAGCACATTATGAATGCTTCTGATGTCAATGGCAACTACATTGTTCAAGCCAAGAGCCATTGTCAGCACTGGGGGCTAAGCACCCCCTAAAGAGCAGATTCTAGAATCGCCCCTGGTGAAAACCCAACCTCTTCACAGCCGAAACATCATTAAACCTCCTAAGACCCAGACTCTTGCATATGTGGATGCCAGGTCCTAGGAGGTTAAAGTTTAAACCTGGGGTTCTCGAACTTTTTGCATTAAGGGACCCCTTACAGGGGAGAAAAAGTTTCAGGATTCCCTTCATAACCATCATGTTTATTAAATATTAATTTTGGGACCATGTGTACATAATTTCATTCCACCTCACATGCAATGCAATTGACAACAAAATTGACTTAAACTTGGTAATTTTCTTCAATTGGTCTCTTTAAGCCAGGCAATGGAAATATTTGTGTAACATAAATACTTAAGACTTGTTCTTTAATAGTGTTAATACAATTTTTATACTTTTAAACATGGGGTATTTTGCATTCAAGACTCACTTAATTGAAAAAGAATAATAATTTCAGCTTCCAAAAATTACAGTTTTGAGAAAACATTGTCAAAAACCACTTTAAAAATCATAACAGCAGTAGTCATACCAAGTAACAGGGCTTAATTTGTAAACCGAGCGATGCTGGAACGCAAGGGAGTGGGGTGTCTGGAGGTCCTCCCACAGAAATGTTTAAATAAAGTGATTTCAAGTATTTTGGTGCATTTTAACAGGTTGTTAAACATTTGCGTGCTTGTAAAAAAAAAAAAAAAAAAAAAAAAAAAAACTTTTTTTTACACCCAAGTACTGGCTAGCGGACCCCCAGTTTGATTACCGGTACTACTGGTTTAAACCATTCACAGAAAGTTGAACATTACATGACTTACTTGGCATGTTGATATCACAGTTTAAGGCTAATACATTTTACAGATTTTATCACAAATTGTGGTAAATCAAGAAAATTATTGTGAAAATGTAGTTCCTGGAAGTCCACATTGAAAAGGTGCTATTTATATGACAGAGTTGGAGACAGGCCTCAGACTGATGAAGTATTTCGGATGAAAGACGAAACGTTTCAACAAAAAAGAATCTGTCCAGATGACCTGATTGAACTTTTCTGTGACAATATCACATCTTTTGAGCTGTCAGCACTTTCCAAAATGTTTAAAAATGTTTTGTTCACAAACTTTACACTTCATTCACCATCTATACAGTACAGCAAAACAACGACATGTTCTTTTACCCATTGGGTCTCTTACAGGTTTAGGTCAGTAACACTTAAGAGTTTCTGTAAAATGACTATTTGTCTGAGCCTTACTTTCTAGTCTGCATTTCTGTCTGCTCAGCTTAATAAAGATGTTTTTGGGCAAAAAAACTGTGCATTTTGTCAATTTAGAATATTTTAAAAGTAATTCTCAAATTACACTTGGCCTCTAAGAAAAGAAATTGGTGTAAAATGTCCATCAGTACAGCTGAGACCAGAGGCAACAAGCAACATGTCCAATGCACATTTTAACATTAGGATGAGACCGTGTTTGTCCAAGGCAATTTGTCAAAACATCATGTCTTGTACACACCACATGCACACACAGAAGCCCTACAAGATTTTAGGATCTCATGAAACACAAGAGAGAAACAGTCTCACCTCCAGCACATGGAGCCGAGCAGTCCGAGCGCACCACGCCCCAGCTGTACTCAGGTTTCCTCTCGGTGCGAGGCAAAGTGTACTCCCACACCACACCCGGGTTCCTTCCCTGGAGAAGGATCTGTCAGCCAAAAACCAACTAGTCAGAATGCTGTCAGCTGCAAGAACTGTACAGAATTCAAAACCTTATTTCATCATGAGAAGCACACTGATAACGAACTACAACCAACTTAAAAACGGGTTAAATCAGCTACAGTTAGTTCTTGTTTTAAATCTCCAAACAGCTTATATAAATGAAGGAAATGGGAATTAGTGAATCCTAATTTGGGCAGAAAGCAAATATGGTAAATACCTAATCAACTTTATCACTAAACCCAATGGTAGAGCTCCAGTTAGAAAGATTTAAACTGAAGCAAATCCACCAATTTCTCAGTTTTTTCCACAACAAAATACAAAAAAAAAAAAAAAAAAAGACAGTGAGGAGGTTGTCAAAGTTTATTTCAGTCACTCAGGGTCATTTGTGTTGCCATATTAGAAAGCATGGCTCAAGAAAATCTACATAGTGCCTATTTCTATCTCTAGTGAGTTCAAACTAACAGTGCCTGGTTTATTTTATTCCCATAATGCAGCACACCTACCACAGGTTACTTTTTCTGTGGGATGGATTTATTTGGACATCTAAGTCAAGCAAAGACTAACGGATGAATGAAGGCAGACCTACCCATTACAGGAGAAGAATTATCATTAAAGCAGCCCCAAGAGGCTCAACTACCACTTTAAAAAAAAAAAGTTTATTTCAGGTCCAAGTACATAGAAAGCTCACAGCATGTCATTTTAAACTAGTTCAAAATGCAGTACTGGGTTTTGGTCAGTTTTAGCTGCTTCCTCTTGTTTTACTCCAATTTGGTTGATAAAAGTTTTGATAATGTTGCATTAGGTTATATTTAAGAAAATTCAAGCATTAACAATCACCTGTCTAAAAGCTAACCACCTCCTGGGTTCAAACCATAAAGGGTTTTCCCTTAACCCAGCCAACCCTCCTAAAGCCTACATGAATAATTTTGGGTAAAATTATCCAGAATTGGATGCTCTAACAGGGCTGAGTCAAAAAGCTTCTTAGTGCATAGTAAGTATTATGTGGTTTGTGCATGTGTATTTTTAGTAGTACAAAAATTAATACAACTTTTCCTGTTCTTGTTAAAATATGCATATAGTTGAACCTTGAAGAGCTCTCACACATTTACAGAACCAGAGTAGCCAGGAAGACTAAAGTTAACTGGTTTTAACTACCGTACCCATCACTGCACTCTGTATTCATTGGTCATCATCATCCACACGTAGGCTCTCACACTGGTTCATCTTCATCTTGGTCTGCTTCCTTTTTATATCTCTTCCCACTTGTCATGTCATCAGTGCAGTTACAACGTGCGCGCTCAGGCCATCATTACCTGCAGCGTTCCCTCAGAGCAGATTGAACTCGGCGAAAGGTATTTTCCTACTCTGCTCCTGCAACTTGGAACACCTTGCAACAGGAACTAAAGCTGTCCACCTTAATTTCTTTAGGGGATTTTAAACAGGGCAGCACAGTGGTGCAACTGGTAGAGCTGCTGCCTCTCAGTGAGCAGGTTACCCTGGTTCAAATCCTGGTCCAGGGCCTTTCTGGATGGAGTTTGCATGTTCTCTCGCATGCATGGGTTTTCTCCGTGTACTCAGGTTTCTTCCCACAGACCAAAAACATGCATGTTAGACTGATTGATAACTCTAAATTGTCCCTAGGTGTTAAAAAGAGAGTGAATGGTTGTCTTTTTTGTCTCTACGTGGCCCTGTGATGGACAAAGACCTGTCCAGGGTGTACCCCACTTCTTGCACAGTGATAGCTGGACATGGGCACCAGCAACCCCCACGACCCGAAAAGGAAGAACTGGGTAAAGATGATGGATGGATGGATGAATAATGAACTGCCACTCTGGGAAAATAAAGTTTACCAAAAAACTGCACATGGTTGATGCAAAAAATAAACTTAGAAGTGGAAAAGGGGGCCAAGTTGGTGTAGAGGCAGGGCAGCTGGCTTGGGACCCAAAAGTCCCAGGTTCAATCCCCAGTCACTGCATACCTTGTGGTGTCTCTGGGCAGCACACCTCATCCCCAAATTGCCCCCCCGGGTGCTTTCAATAGCTGCCCACTGCACCACCTAGTGGTGGATGGGTTAAATGCAGAGACTAATTTCGTCCTTGTATGGAAACATACATTGATGACATTGTGTGACATTATTATTATGATGATGTACATGTGAATGAGAAAGCAGTGTGGCTTGATGAAACTGACTTTCCACAATAAATGTTCTTAATTAAACTTAAATTTGTTTGAGTTAAGATAAAAGTATAAACAGCAGGGACAAAAAGGTAACAGTGAGAGCGTTTGACTTGGAGAGGAATGCAATACCCATTCTGGAATGACTCCTTTTTTAATATGGCTGAGATTGTGTGACTGATGTCGGTCTGTCCTAACTACATTGCAACAGCAGACCACAGAGTGTCTTGGTTTTCACAGCCCAACATCCACGCCACTCATCAAGTCAGATGAGATGATGATGAATTACAGTGTGGCGGATACAGATATCAGGCTTATGACATTCCCCCTCTGGACTGGCATGACCTTGTCCTGCAAAACCACAAAAAAAAAATCTCTATTCCAAGGGGGGAATAATCCTACTTAGTGTCCATCGAGACCTCCGGAAGCAGCCATATGTCATGTCTGATCCCTCCTCATTCTGTAAACTACTTCTACCCCCACCTCCCACCACCCTTTGTTGCTTCTCCTCTCTACCAGCTGAGCAGCTGCGCACCTTGTCACAGTTTACACTCGCACTCTTCAACATGTGTTTTACTTTCAATGCTTCAAGTTGAGGAAGGGTCTGGGAGTGATCCATGCATACATCTTCCCCTCCTTCTCACTCAGCCTTTCTGTCATAGCATCAGTTCAGCTGAATGTGTGAAACAGATGATCTGTGCCTGAAATAACACACACACACACACACACACACACACAACGCTTTCCTGTAGAGTTAAAGTCTCTGCGTTCGGATCTGAACGTCACACACTGACAAAGTTCGACTGCAAAAATCCTAATCTTTTAATCTCCCTCTCCCTCCCCTCACACTGTCCTTATTTCTCGATCAACCTCTGTGTCCTTTCTGTAATTACAGAACAGAATTATAGAGATTATGCCTGCAACATCTGCAAATCAGCTGCACAATAATACTGTGTGCTCTGCTGAGGAGATGTATGAGTCGGACTCACAGATAAGCAGATGAAAAACATGATCAGTGTTGGAAAAAGACGTTGCGTCTCAAGATTTTACATATTGCTTGAGTTTAGCCATAATTTTTCTCAGTTACATGAGCACTGTGTTCGAGAGAATGGTAGAGATGACATATCGGTGACATGTTATATAAATCATTTTTAAATTGGCAAAAAGCAAAAATATGTTACAATTTCCCCATGGAGCACAAAGTTGGGTGCACACAGCTACAGTGTTGATGTCAAGGCTGAAACAGGAAATCAGTTCGTAAACTGTGAAGGATATTTACATGATGTGCGACGAGCAGTTTTACTTTATTGTTTTGCTTCTAATTTTCATTCCAAGTAACCTTAAATCAACATTTTAACAGAGGTATCGCCACTCTCCTACATCCTAGCAGTGCCAATTACATTGTCATCATGAAATGACTGCATGTTGCATTCCAGCTGTTCTTTGGCTCACTAAGACCTGCTCTGTATCCTTCTGTCAACTGGAAATATTTCAGCATTTCTAATTATGTACAGTATACTTGTTCCCTGATGATTTTGTTCTGTCACAGTTACTTTACAACAGAATCCATATACATAAAAGACAGGCATATTGGTGTCTGCTTATGTTATAAAATGGGGAAGAAAAATCAGGACTATTCAAATTTAATAACCCTTTGCATTTATGCTACAGATATATTTTAGGTCAGTCATCTAAAGCAACAGACAGCACACCAGAGATGTGTAGAAGAAAATGGAAATGTGGATGGAGAGATGAGTGTCAGGGGTGATTTGTGACAGAAGGAGAGCTGCAAGAGTGTAGGGGAAGGTTTACAAAATGGTAATGAGACCTGCTATAATATATGATTTGGAGACAGTGGCACTGACAACAAGACAGCAAGAGCTGGAGGTCTTAGAGATGAAGATGTCAAGATTTTCATTGGAATGACCAAAATGGACGGCACTAAAAACAAATATATCAAAGGGACAGCTCACGTTGAGCTGTCTGCAGACAAAATTAGAGAGGAAAGATTTATAGTTTGGACATGTACAGAGGCAGGACAGTGGAAACATTGGACAAAGTGTGTTGAGTATGGAGCTGCCAGAGGGTTTACGGATGTAGTGAAGAAGGATGTGCAGTGAGTTGGTGTGACTGAAGAAGATGCTCAGGATAAGATGAAATGTAGCATTGATCAACTGCTTGTTACCCCTAAAGGGAGTAGTTAAAACTAGAAAATCCCTCCTTGGCAATACAATTTATAATACCATGATGTCTAGGTACATTTGTATTTCCACTGTCTGTCCTGCCAAAGCAATGATTCAAACCAAAACTATGCTGAGCATTGAGAATATTGTATTTTGTTGTCTTTTGGGGTCATAATCCCAAGTGCAAGGACAAAGAATGGCAGCCATCAACACCCATTTTGCAAAATTGTATCAAAACCTTCAGGATAACGTTGAGAAATAATCATTATGATCAAGTGTAATAACAATCATTTATAACACAAGAGAAAAAGTTTGATTAAATATGACTGACCATTAGGGCTCCCTAAATAGCTATACTGTTCCAATATTTGTTAAAAAAAATCATGATGCTACCCTGGTCAGTCAGCAAGGAGCAATCCCAATCTACATAGCAAAGTGGATTGCATCTCTAAAAAAAGTTAATTAATTATGTATTAAAATAATTTAAATATACTACAAGACTGATTCTTGTACCTGTCATAGGATAATTAGCCATGTGCTAGGTTACGTATATTTAAATTAGCCATGTTAGGCTAAAAACACAATAACTCAATAGTGAGAGGTGAACTAGAAATGTCATTTTTGTTCATAAACAAAATAACACAGCAGGTCTGTAAACAAAGCAAAAAAGACAAGCAATTCAAATAGCTACTAAAAACATTGAGTGAACTTAAATAGCCACAGACCAAAGCCTCTTCGCCAAAATAGCCACATTAGCACTTGTATATTTCCAGACAGTTAGACAAGTGACCACCAAAGCACGTTAGAAATATAACACTGGTATTTTCTTGTGGACTCACGGGCCAATCATTCCTATGTTAACCACAATATGTCAGTAGCCCAGGGGACAGAGTGGAGACTACTTTTACATGAATATAACTTCACTGTCTGCTCTTCAGCTGGTTTCCACTTCTGTTTTCACAGCCAGGGCTCAAAGGTCAAGAGAAAATAGATGCTTTTGCTGACAAAGTTATGTGAGAAGAACATCCCCCACATCCCTCTCTAATCACTTAGACCTCAACACGACTCTGACACTTGTCCAATGTTGGTTTTGCTGTCAGGGGTATACGTCTGTCCACCATCATATTATGCTGCTTTACGACAGGTAAAAACTTGCACTCTCCTCCAAGCTCTGGTTTCTAACACACAGCTGATGAAAAAGGTACATTTAAAAGAAAGAAGAAGAAAAAAAATACTAGCTCATAAATCATTTGCTATACTGTGCAGAACATCTCACTCAAGGCAACCATCTGATTTTATACTTTTCATTCCTGCCTTGAAAGAGCATGAGACTGAAAGATTTTACTTGCTCTATTGGCTTCACATTACACAGATTCAACAAAGCTCTTTTGCGATTGCTGGACACAGGGGCATAGACGTAGATGTGAACACGACTGTAAATAATTGTAGTTGGTAGTACCTGAAACTGGCCTTCAAATAAACAACGTACCATATGAGACCAATTTGAGCAGTAACCTTGACTCAGGGACTGTGCCGCAGTTTGCTCTGTGATGTCTGTCTTATTTGTCTTGCTATACTACAAACGCTTAAACTACTGGCCTACACCAATTGTAGATATACATATTTTTTGTTCCTGCCTTTTTGTTTTACCACTACTGTTGTATTCTCTCACATTTGCTCTGATTTTAACAGCATCCTCACATCATCCCTCACACAAACACCCCATAGCAATTCAAAAATCCTCTATCACAAACCTATTTTTACATTTCACCCAAATCATCCTGAGCTTAATGAAAACTTTTAGCAGCTCTGAGGTCCTGTCAGTGTCAATTGTCATAAATGAACATCATCTAGCAGCGGCGGCTTACTTCAAACACCAGAGTCTCATTAGTAGGTCCAGCAGCATACAGTCTCTCCGGCTTGTTAAAAGAGCGTTGGTAGTCGAATGTAGTGCCGCCAAAGGAAAACTTCCCTGGCCAGTCCACAGTCCAGTCCCCAGTTAGGTAGTACTTCCTCTTTAGAGATCTGGCAGCCAAGTAGCTGTTGGACACCTCCAGTTCCTGGATGTGAATGCTCCTAGCTCCAGCTGGAACTGTCACCATGGAGTAATACTCTGTTAAAAAAGAAGGATAAAGTTATCATGACATATTTGCCTTCTAATTGGAACTAGAGGTTGTTGTGTAGTTATTTTTTTAAATCCCATTTCCTTGTTTCTTTGTTAAATGGACCTACTTTGTGTTTGTCTCATCACATGTACGAACAAACAAGAAGCTAAAGAAAAACTTACCATTAGCCCGATGTTGAAGGGTGTACTGGCCCTTGAAAAACTTGCAAGTGGAGTTGTCTCCCTTACAGACCCCACAGGCATCTAGAGTGGTCTTGGACCCCAGAATCTGGTCACAGCCCACAGCCTAAACATAGACCCACAGAAAACCAGTCATGCCAATAAGTTGTATATATAGCCATAATAAAGAAATGATCCATGTATTAACGTGGAATTAACAAGTGCACAGAATGTGTCAAGCAGTCTCTGTTTGATTTTGGCATTATCTTCGTTGAGGCTTCTGAACAATAAAAGGTCTAAAGTTTCCTTGAGTAAGCAAGACAAAATAAATTGGTTTAAGCAATGTACCTCACACACTCCATCAATGCAGACATCTCCTTTGTGGTCAGAGCAGGAGGTGCCATCTTTTACTTTGCTGGACATGGCAAAGAAGAAATCAAAGTCTTCTGCAATGCAGTACAGCTTACAGATGTCTTCATCTGCACAGAGAAGAAGTCTAGTTGTTGACTCTAAAGTTAATCTGTGATCTGGTCAGTTAAAAGGTTACAGCTACTGGGCTGCAAACATTATCACACAACCTACATTAAAACACGTTCTGCTGGAAATGAAATGAAAAGGACAGAAATTTGCTATAAAAACATCTAGGATTACTCGTATTGGGACACATTTTTTTGTTTTATTTTATTTTTTGAAAATTTTCAGCCAACTTTGATTAAAACAAATTATGGTGAAGGTGATTTGGCTCGGTGTACCATAAAGCAGTTCAGAATCTGTTCCTTTCTGCATCCGCCCCTATTCATCAACAGCTTAAAGGAGCCCAGGACAACAGCCAAACATGCTGCTCTTCCTCGCTGCACTCTCTCTCTACCTTTCTCTGTGGAACAAAGCTGGCCCACAGGCTTTCTTTTATAAATCTGTTCCTGCTCTGTCTGAGGGTACAGGTGGCTACATGTTTCCCATGCACATTATCCATGGCTTTACTTTCTTCCAGATTTTTGTCCCTAATCTTTGCAACAGTAAACAAAGGTTGGCATTAAAGAAACACTCCATAAAAAGGATTTGGATACAGCTCATATAAGTTCTGTAAACTTTAAGACATGAAAAAAATGTGTTCTTTGCAAGTCATTGTATATTTGACAGCTCTGTGAACTCAAGCAATTTAGCATGGTGTGCACTGAACACAGTAAACTTCTGTATGTCTTGAAGCAACTGGCAACCTTACCGTCAACTGTAGTGTACGGTTTCCACTTGTAGTACCAACCCCTAAAAGGCTTGCTGTTGTACTCGGCGCACTGCTGGGCCCGGAAGTCTATGGCACTGAGAGGGCACGGCCGGGTATTACACAGTTGGTTGAGGCGACTTGAACCTGGGCAAAATTTACCATTGTTCTGTGGCCTGGGTGGGAAACAATAAAAAAAACAAATCTGACTTTTTAGCATAGAAATTTTTTTTCTTTTTTTTATTTAACCTTTATTTATCCAGGTTAGTCTCATTGAGCCACGAGAACTCATTTTCAAGAGAGACCTGTTA
>JARVLU010000599.1:25169601-25185566 GCA_031762415.1 Simpsonichthys santanae | reverse complement strand
TGTGTGTGTGTGTGTGTGTGTGTGTGTGTGTGTTGGGGGGGGGGGGCTACCAAAATGTGTCAAGAAATACTAAATTAATTTTAACTAAACTTACACAACACATACTCCAAGTTCAACAGATCACACAAGACCGTCGTTCAAAACTTTAGCATTAACTGTTGATTGGAGTCAGCCATGTTTGTTGTCCTCAATCACAGAGTGAAATGGGAGAAATGGAAAATGGAAATACCCTTCATAGGTCTGCCCGTTCATGCATGTTGTGAGAGGACTTGAAAATACGGTGTGGAATGTGCTTCCAATATTGCCTTTCGGGAAATTAAGCTTCCATTCCGATGTGGCTACATGCAGGTGTAACAAAAGCTTCCATTGAAAAAATTGGGTTGCTACATCAAAATCCAAGATTGCCTGGGACAAAAACAAAAACAAAGAAAAATAATTTTGTTCTTCTATAAAGTTTAGTTTCCTCAAATGATTGAAATGGCCAAATATTAATATATGGCTCCACTATTGTAACTGGTTATGGATAAAATTGCTCCCTCCACTCACCAGGTTTCATCGCACTGCACACCCGTGGACAATAAAAAAATAAAAATAAAACTTCTGTTTTTATACACAGTGCAAATTCTACCCACTTGAATATCTTGCACCAAAAACATTATGGTTTATTTGAATTCCCTGTTCAATTCAAGACCAGAAAAATACTCATCTCATAAACTACAAACATTCATGATTCAAACCCCTCAGCGATGGGGGACATCTGCTTACCACTTGTTTTTTGGTAAATATCTTGTGAATAACTGGACCAATGTTAATAAATGTTTCAGTAAATGTACATTTACAAGTGATTCTCTTTTAGAGCCAATCCAGTTCAAAAACGAGCATTGCTTGCAAACCTTGAGTGGTTTGACTGGTTGGTGAATGATTTAATGCGCAGGTGCACTTACCATGCAGTGTGCTCGGCAGGTCCTTAAAACTGACCTCAAAATTATCCTTTTCACAGCTAAAGACCTGTCTTTTCAGTGCAATTACAGAATATTTTACTTAATCTGCTTTTTATTTCAAACCTAGTCAATTCACTCAAATAGCTAAAGCTCATCACCTCTTGTGGTTATAAACCACCAGTACCTCATCCATCCATCCATTATCTTCTATTTACAGGTAGTCCCCGGTTTCCAGCGTCATCGGTTTAAGGCGTTTCGCGTTTACGGCTCCGCCCCCCAGTGACGTCATTGCGTTGTTCGTTGCCTTTTTTATACAGCATTTTATATTTTTTTGTTTTTTTAGGGTATTTTGTTAGCTAACTGCTTGGAAACACATTAAAACACATTAAAATAGCCGTTCGAAGTTGTTTTACATTGAAAAAACGTGTTTAAAAAGACATTATCGATCGCCGTTTTAGTTTCAGTTTCGATTTGCGGCCGTATACACGGAAATACGGCGCCATGTGCGTTCGGCTCCGACCTATGGCAAAATCGACCTACGAACGGTCCTTAGGCCCGGAACCCGTTCGTATCTCGGGGACTACCTGTATTTTTACACTGGATGCGCTTCCTGACACAACAGACCACCGAGCTACCACAGCCCTCTGTGTGGAGCAGAGAGCTGCTATAAAGGGTGCCAGGGGGAGCAGATGGTGGGGGTTAAGGGCCTTGCTCAAGGGCCCAGAGTGAGGCAAATGAGGATGGAGTCAGGTGTGGGTGTTTCACCTTTTCCACCCACATTTTGATGTTGTCTGTCTGGGGAGTCGAACCAGCAATCTTACAATCACAGGCCCACCTTCTCTAACCTCTGCACCACCACTCCCTGTTTGTAAATAGCTTATCCTCTTAATATTCTGCTCAGAAACAGACCTGTGTTCAAACTGCCTCAGATTGTTCACAAATGAACTGATTTGAGGAGGCTAAGTTTGTGATGCTGCGTCCTTCAACACATGAACGCATCACTGCAAACAGCAGCAGCACTGTGAAGGTGGCATCTCACAGGGCTCTGACTGTTCCCTGATACCTGTTTGCAACTAAAGCAAACAGCAAATGGTTACATTAAGGCAGCCAGTTTGTGAAAATCTGGGCTTATTTTACATGCAAAATCGGTCTTTGAGGTGTGCTCAAAATGTGTTGCCCAACTCAACCCACATTGTCTTCACTTTGGCAACCACTTCATTGCTCATAATTTAATCTGCTGGAGTGCATTTTTCAAATGAAGCAAAGCAGATTTGGGTCCTTTTGTGTTGTAAATAATCATTATTTATCATTAGCATTGTGTATGTCTCAGACATGGACATTCAGGGCTGTTGCCTCTGATGTTTTCTGCCTTATGAAGAACTCGTGTATGTGTCAAAATACAGCTCAGCTGTAAAATTTAAAGAAAATTAAGATGGGTTTGAGACACTGTGACAACTCTTGATTTTTTCTTTTCAAGAATTTTAATTTTTTTTTTTTTTTACATGTTGAATACTCAGTTGACAAGACTGATCGCCTCTGCAACATGTGAAAATAATAATGGGAGGACCTGTGAATGTTTTGAGACTCCCTTGCCAATTCCATTAGCAAGCTAGTCTCCAAAAGTTGCAGACTTGAAAGATATTACTGGTACCTTTAGTTGTCACCCACTGTCCCCCATACTTGCCCATTCGACTCTGCCTCCCTTTTCAGTCAACTGACGTCAACTCATCATGCTTTCTCAGCTGTTAACTGTCAACTAATCACGCCACAACAGAACGTGTCAGGTCTGACTCATAAGCTAACAGACTGCAACTGATGTTATTTTTAATGTTTGACCAAAATGACTATACAGTACTGTACCTCCAAAATTTCTTAACAAAATATGGTCTTTGTTTAAAACTCTGACATGAAATGTGGCAGGTAATATGCATTCCCTCAAAAAAATAAAAAAATAATAAATCCAAGGGTTTTATTAGATAATGCTTTCCAGTGTGTGGCCACCAAAACATTCTGGAGGTGATGTTGAGGAGGGAAGCCAATCCTTTCATTTTTGATCACTCTGGAAACAGTTTCCAGAGATCCTAATCCTGTCTAAGGCTACGTTCACACTGCAGGCAAGAGCAGCCCAAATCTGTTATTTTTGCCCATATGTGACCCATATTGCATTTTTTCAAGACCGTCTGACCGTGGCAAATGCAATTCTTCCTAATCTGACCCAAGTCTTTTCATACATGTTCTAAATCAGATACATCACTGTTGTTTTTCAAGGTGAGGTCGTCATCAGTGAGGTAGGGTATGCAGACTAATCAAGTATTAATATTTTCAATACCATTTTCATGCCGTTTAAAACTTGGAACTCCACAGATCTTCAACTATAGAAAAGAAGTCCAGTTGCTCTGTCCTTTTTCTTTTAATTTGCCATGTCCTTGATAACTGAGAATCTACAGCAAGATATAATCCTATTAGTGTCGGACCCTATCAATACCAACAAGATGACATTGATAGTTTAGTTTGTCCTTACATTCAGTATGTCACTCCTCTTCCAAACATGCATTGATGCAATGGAGTAGCCAGCAAGAGGCAAGATCAAAAGGGACCAAACAATCATGTCAAATAATAATTTTAATCAGTTCTGATTGCACAGCAACTACAGAATCATAAACATGTGTAGCATCTAATTTACTTCCAGAAGCACAGTGTGTTGCGCGTGACATCACATTTGATGTCTCATCAAGGTCATAGAGAATTCACACTGGAGTCTGATGATGGAGGCATTTAAAACAATGTGAACGTTCGTCCATCCATTATCTTTACCCGTTTCTTCAGTTCTTTGTTGCGGAAGTCACTGGTGCCCATATCCAGCAGTCACCAGGTGAGAGGTGGGTTTACTCTAGACAGGTCACAAATCCATCACAGGGACACAAAGACTACGTTCACTCTTCAGGTCTTAACGTTCAATTCCAGTTTTTTGCTCAGATCCATTTATTGCATGGTAATTCACAAAATTATTAAAATACAACCTCCATCAGACTCCAGTATGAACCATTTACAGGTCTGAGGTGACCTGTATTATCAAAAGAAAATGTGATGTCACACGCAGCACATTGTGTTTCAGGAAGTAAATATGGATGCTACACGTGTTAGCATGCGTGATTCTGAAGTTGTTGTGAAATCAGAATCGATTACATTACAAAGTATTATCTGGCATGCTTCTAAGGTCAAGTGTTTATATTTAATTTAGCCTCTATACAAATATTTCAGAGCAACATTGTAGTTTTGGAAAGAGAACAACATACTGAAGATAAAAACAAACTCAAGAACTGATCCCATCACGTTATTGATATGGTCCAACACTAATGTTTGTGTTGTGTGTTGCTGTAGATTCTCAGTCATCCATGCCAGGGGAAATTAAAACAACAAAGATGAAGCAACCAGACTTTTGTTCTGTAGTTGAAGATGTGCAGAGTTCCAAGATTTAAAGGTTGTATCATTATTAATAATACTTGGATTGATCCCCTCACCTCAACATCACTAATGTAAAAGTCAGATGAAATGTGACATGAGACTGCAGTCTAGATATGTATTTACCTGTGCAGTGTGAACGTAGCCATAGAGACAAATGAGGTAAATAACCATTCACTCACTCACACCTAGGGACAATTCAGAGTTACCAATCAGTCTAGCATGCATGTTTTTGGCCTGATGGAGGAAACCAGAGTACCTGGAGAAAACCCATGCATGCACGGAGATAACATGCAAACTTACCCAGAAAAGTCCCCAGGCCAGGATTCAATCAAGCAACCTTCTAAGAATCAGCTTTATCAACTGTCCCACCGAGCAGCATAATGTGAATGACCATGCAAAAAAATCAAATCTGAACAAAAATTCTGAATTGAGAATGTCATGCAGTGTAAATGTACCCAAGCCTGGCCTGTTTGGGAGTAAAGGTCATAGTAAAAACCACATACCTGTACATCTTTGCCACAACCTGAGACAGTCATCCTGATTCTGGGTGTCTCAGATACTAGAGAAATTTAATTATAGACTGCCATTATAGACTAAGGGGGCCAAAATGGGATAGAGGTAGGGCAGCCGACTTGGGAGCAGAAAGTTGCGGTTTGACTTCCCGCCATTCCTGCATGTCGTGGTGTCTCTGAGCAAGACACCTAATCCCTAATTGCTCCCTGGCCACTTACATAGTTACCCACTACTCCACCTGGGTGCATCTCAGGCATGATGAGTTAAATGCAGAGAACCATTTTTGCCATTGTATGGGAACATACAATAATGACAATCTCAGCCTTCCCTTCCCTCCTTCTCAAATCATGTTTATGACTTGTAAGAAACTTACAAATGAATGTATTTTTATGGCATACCCAGTTCTCAAACATACTTCATATGAAAACTAACCAAGTTATTTGTCATGATTTTCTCCTTAAACTTTAAGTGCTTTAATATTAACATGTAACGGTAATAAATACATGATCACATAAAGATGTTTTTGCACATTTTAACAAGTCTGGCAATGCAAGACTCAGATCTCCTATGGTCCTTCCAACAAGGAGAGTCTGGGTGAACAGGGGAGAGTTGTAAATCACTTCAATTTTCTGCATTTACTGCAGTGCTGAGCAGCTCTAAACTTGTTTGACAAAGTAGGAACCTGTGAGGCTGACACCACCACCAACCCCCCATACGCCCAAGCAGGGAGGATTGGGGTCAAGCAGCAGAGCGACCTCAAACGTGAGACCCAAAGCAAAAAGACCCCCACCAACACTAACACCACTCCCACGCATTTCTTTTACAAATCAGAAACCATTACATCTGAAAGGGTGTTCTTTTATCTCCCAAGTAAAACAGAGAAAGATGATTTTATCGAGTCAAAACGGTAAGTGCTCCCTAAAGATAAAGACAGTGATTAAAACTCAATGGATAATACTCTGTGCTATTATCAGGGATTTACAGTAGAAAATCCCACATTGTCATCCATGCTCTTAATACCACCCTGTCCTACTCTTCACTTTTAACAGTTTCCTTCTGTTTTTCAAGAAAGTCCTATTTGCGGTTTGGCACAGTAGCTGGCACTGACACCTCGGTTGGTTTTTATGCAGTCCTTTTCACTAGTCCCATTTTCTATTCTTTCCTCCTCTCTGTTGAAAACAATAAAAGATCAGAGATCTTTTTTTTATTTTTTACCCCTTCCTTCTTTTCCTCACAGTGAATTTCTTCTCCAAAGCCTTTTGACATAAACTGAGCCCATCATGTTCTGTGACGAAAGTGATGGACTCATCACTCACTGTAAAGTAAGCGTCCAGCCTCCCTGGGAGCTTCACCCCGACACAATAAATTCACATTACTCTTGCACAACACTTTCAGTCTGTAGTGTGGCGCGCCAAGCACAGACTAGCTCAAATCACTTTGTATTCATTATTTTTTTTTATATATAACTCACCTCTCTAGTGGTTTTTCCTTTTTTCTTCTGATTGTACGTCAGTCGTCTCTAAATCACCTACTTGATTATATCAGAATATGAAGCAGTGTAAAGTATCCCATAAATATTCCAGTGCTTTTATTTTTCTTTGTAACTTTTGATGAGTTAAAAAAAACCTCATCTGCTTTGAACAAAAAGAAAGACCAAATGAGGTGTTTCAACAATTGATAGCCTGAGGGTCACACTTTGGGCGAGGAAGAAGGGAGGAAAAACTTGTAAATGCTTAGGAGGAGTAAAAAAAATAGATCAAAACATTTATACTGGCTCATTCAAGTGCAATCACAACCCGATCACATTGTGTCCTCGCAGCGATTTTAAGTGAACGGGTCAGTGGTGTTTTATTGTGAGTGGAAGCAAGCCTAATGAAAGGGACAATACGAAGATTAGCAGTGCCAGCCAGGCGGCTCAAACTTCACCCTGGCTTTAATTGCTGTGAACAAGCGGAGATGTAGAGGCAGGGCAAACAGAGGACAAATAGAACGGCGCAAGCACTGGAGGTAAGAGCACCCGTGGAGGCTGGATGATAAATGGACGTATAACTTTTGTGATGCTGTAACACGTCCATCTAGCCCAGGCTGGTGTGGGATGTGTCAAGGAATGTGTGAGCTGTACTGGGTCCAGACTGCTCATAAACCTCCAATGAAAGTGGAGGATCTGGTAAATGCAGAGTGTCTGTGGTTTAAAGGGAAAAAATAGATGTCTTGAGTGGGAAGAGCTGGTGTAAATCAGTGACGTTGATGATGCTCTGTCATGTCTGAGCAGTGCAGTGGAACATTCAAATATCTGGTTAGAAAATGTTCTGGAATACAGTATTTTCATTTTAAGCAAGTATTAGTAATATTTCTTCTTTTACTTTTTATCCACAGTCAGAATGTGAAATTAAGGAAAGAACATCAAAGCTGGAAGCAAAGGTGACAGTGGTAAAGCTCTCCATTTAACTTATAAATACTTTTATGAAGCTCATGTAAAGGGAAAAAAACTTGATTTGTTAACTTTTTGAAGACATGAGAAGCCCTTTTTTTTCTTTTGGCTGCTCCCTTCTTCAGGGGTCACCACAGAAAGCGAACTTGCACAAGGATTTAATGACCTTCCTGACTCAACCACAGACCACCAAGATACTACAGCCCTCTGTATGGAGCAGAGGAGTGCCATCTAGGGGGGTGAGGGTGGGATGGGAGGGTTGTTAAGGGCCTTGCTCAAGGACCCAGAGTTGGGGCAAATGAGGGTATAGCCAGAAGTGGTTGTTTCACCTTTTCCACCCACAATTTTATGTTACAGTTAGCAGGGGGTTTGAATCAATGACCTTCTTATCACGGGTGTTCACTTCTCTAACCTCTGTGCTATTACGCTTCCCATTGATTTAAGTTATTGTGTCAGTGGTAAAAAGCTCCTGTAGGTTATTTCATGAAATTGTAGTTACAATGACTAGCTAGCTATAGCATTGAGCTCACCCTGAAACCACTTACTGTCAGTTTTACATCTTTCTTTAGCTAGTTAAAAAAATAAATTGAAACAATGTTATATACTCAATTTACACTTTGATTATGTTGAAATAATGTTTTTTCCCACCAACTTTACTTCCACAGGCTGTATCAAAAACAAAAGTGCAACCTGAGGGTTAATTCAAAATGCATTGAGTAAGACTTTGTCCTAAAGACCAAAGTACTAAGGTTGAAACAGTAGGTGTAGGGGTGGTAGGTGTGAAAAACCATTTAATGTAGTATCTCACTGGGCTGTGACTTCTGGCAACTAGTTAATGAACAGCATTTGTAAGGGAGAATCCAGAATGACAGGACGTTTGGAAGGGTTCTCAAATTCTTCGCTTGAATTGCAAAGGGTCAGTCTTGTCACTTGAATTTTGAACATGATCAAATAATTTGTGCGACAAATGTTCTCTGAGTTGTTGCAAGTGTATCAAACCTGTCTGGAGCACAAAAGCTGTAGTTTCACACAGAAAACATGTCCAGGTGCCAAAGTGGGTACAAAGTACATTTGTAGGTCAAAATGCATACATTGTGGTTGAGTGTGGGCAGCAATGGCCAAGAATGAAGCTTTGTGAGTCCTGCATCCCAAAACAAGCATGATTTTCAAAATGTTAGTTGCTCAAAACGGCTACTTTGATCTATGGTCATTTGGTTTCAACAATTCAGAATTCAGTGAGACTGTAACTGAAAATGTGTGTATTTTCTCACAATACTGAATCTAGGTCGAGTCACCAAGTACCGGTAGTTTCAATGGTTGTAGCCCACTTAGATACTACGGGACATTTATTTAAGACGAAAAAAAAAAATATATATAGCACTGATAAATATGAAAAGGGTGATGAAATGAGATGAAAACTGAAGTGAACTCTATCAGACTTATATAGATTTCTTGGTGGTGCTGTTCACTAGGATAGTGTCAAACTTTTGTGGGCTGCCTTAATTATAATTACATTATGTGACAGTTCTCCTTTCTCTTGTTTTACTTCTTTCATTGTTGTTTAACTCTTCTTGCTTAAAATAAATGCAGTGCAAACCACAAGGATGTCATCCTCACAGCATCAGGTCAATTTGTTATTTTGCCACTTCGTACGTTTGCTGTATTTATCACTATGCATTGAGCGTATGGAAAAAGCTGCCTGCCATGATGGTTCTTTTCGTAGCCACCTTGGCAACAACCCCAACACTGAAGACCCAATGAACTGGAATTGTATTATTAGTAATACCTTCTTTTGACTTGATGGTAGGTTTATTGTTCACCAAATCCTCTCCCCTGTCCTCAGCCCTGTCTAATCTTATCCTTTGAGACCCAACACTGACAACCTCTGAACCTTAGCTCTAACATTAATTTAATACTAAACAAAGGTATAGAAATGGATGGGTATGTTACAGGGTGTTGGTATGAAATGAAGAAAGTCTAAATTACCAGCATCTGATCCTGATGGTCATAACTTTAGATGCCATGTTACATTTTTACCAAGATCCCTTTTTTGCATAAAATATTAGAAGTTAGAAAAACAGAGGCAAGAGTGGAGATCGTTCATTAAGCTATTCAAAGCATGAAATGAGTTCTCCTGATGAAGTATTTCAATGTTTTGCCAGCTAAAGGTCTGGTTAAGCTGTTCAACCTAATCAAAAACCATGAAAGCTAGAATTGGTTTGGAGGGAACAATTACTTTATGTGTGCAACTCTTACCAGTCCAGAGCATGTTGATATTGCTGCGGAGGACGTTGACAGGTTGCGAATAAATCCCTGATACAGACAGTGATGAAACCTCTCATCATCCGTCACTGTGGAGATGCCATGAGAACCGACCGTCTGCACGGTGAACCCCGGGCCGACCACAGAAGATGGATGCAAATCCAGGTGCATGTCTTGCCCGAAGGCAGAGAGCCGGTAGTGCAAGGAAGTAGGCAGGGACCTCCTGCTTCGATGGCTTCTGCTGTGCACATCATGTGTCAGGTATGCACCATCAGAGTCCACCTCCACAGGTGTTACAAACACATAGTCTGAGGGAAAGGAATGGATAATGTCACATCACAGGATACCTCTGCTTTTTAGTGTTGCCAACATTTTTCAGAAGTCGGAGAGAAAAGTGATCATTTACATAAGGATGTGGTTATATGTTAGCAGAGACACATGCATTGCTCATTGTTTCCTCTGTCTTTTAGCTAAATCATTCAACAGCGTAGATCTAAGAGATCACTGGGAGTAAGTGACAGTATGTAAAGCATCTACAAAGTTTCTGCAAGATCAAGCAGCCTAAGATGGAATCCTCAAATGAGGATTGCAGCAATGTTGACACAATATAAAGATCCCAACAAAAGTTTTGAACATGATGAGCTGGAATGTGACCCTACTGAACCTGTTTTTACTTAAGACTTCCTCTTTGGGAACCACCACTCCAGTGAATTGGGAGCTGCCATGTAACTCTTCTCATCCCCATTCACTTTACAAACGAGGAGCGGTGCCAGCTGGAAGGAACACCCAGAGATGTCTATAAAGACAAGCACTCACCAAGATTTAATCCATAGCTGTTGCTGGAGGAAGAGCTGACCAAATCAGAGTGGGAGGTGTGTGTGCAATAGATGTGCAGAGTCTGCAAAAAGAAAGGGAGAAGGGAAAAAAAATGTAACTGGACAGGTAGCAACAGGTTGCAACAGTAAGAAAACAGGATGCCAAAACGTGGTGGAGTTCCTCTGATGAAACACGAGATGCACTCGAGTTTAATTTGGCACCACTTTTCACCACAATGACTGATAATAACAGTGAAGGCAGCACTTTGTTGCTGACATAAATAACGTTGAAGAGACAAATGCTTGTTTATCTTTGCTCCCAGGTGCACGTGCTGCATGTAAGTGAGGATAGTTCTCATGCCTTGAAGAAATTCCAGGTCAAGAAGGTGGAGAGAAGCTTGACTGAGGTGCAGCCGACCAGCGGGATGGGTAAAGTCCATATCAGAAGAAAAACGCAATCCATAGTGATGGCATGCGCGCTCACACCTCCTCGGTTACCGCACAAGTAATAATAACTTGCGGTGGCGCATAGTGCGGTTAATTCGCATTGTTTGGTGAGGTTTGTTCCGCCGCTTTTCCTCGTTCAGGTGAAGTCGACTGGCTGCAGCGACCGGTTGTGTGTGCAGACGAGAGGCGCACTCATGTGTGCATGTGTATGTATGTGTGTGTGCGTGTGTGTGTTTGAGGAGGAGCGAGTGTCAGAGCGCTGACTGCAGTCCCGCTCTGCGAGAGTCGGCGTGCAGGATGGAGCATAAGTCAGCTGCAGGCAGCCAATCAGCTCGCAGCATCATTTAGCACGCGCAGAAGAAAGAGATTCTCCTCCTGGAAGCGGAGAAGAAGAAGAAAAAAAGAAAGCAGGTGGTGCATTCAGAGACAGCTCGGAAACTTAACATTCGTGTGTGTTCAACAGGTTCTTTCTTAATGTCTGAAGCTTGATACTCCAAACCTTATTAAAAATTTGCCACGATTATTTTAAATATTGTCTCTCCAGGACAAAAACTGACGACGTATTTACTTAAGAACTAAGTGAAGTTTAATGATTAGCTGCTTATGAGTAAAAAAAAATGTAATTTACCAACTGGTAATTGAAATAACTCAAAATGGCTGTTTATGAAAAACTTTTCCATAAATGTTTGGATAATCCTGTGTGGAAATACATAAGAGACTTAAGGTAAGATAAAATATTTATAAAAGGTGTTCAAACTGGTCATGGCTAAAATAGATTTTAAACATAAATAGCAAAACCAGAAAATCATGGATTACAAATGATGATGTAGCTGTGTTGCTTTTGGACTTTGTGAATAAAGAAAAGCTCAAATGAATGTGGTTATGACAGCCCTTCAGTCAATATCCAGCAGAACTGATGGTGTTCGACTCTAGAAGTTACACTATTTTTGTCCTGCTGTTATTAATGTTCAGTCGGGCTGGGAGAACAATGGTGCAGCAGGAAAACAATGAGTCAGCTGCTTTGGTGCAAGTTATAAATTAAACTAGATAAATTGCATTTCCAGCGAAAATGCAGTGTGAGTTCTTATTGCTGAAGGATGTTTGCTGAAAGCCACTGAAGAAGTTGAAACCAGGCTGAAAAGTGTAACATGGTTGAGTCAGGTCCTCTGGACAGATTCTTCTTTGGTGAAACGTTTCATCTTTTATCCAGAAGTCTTCTTCAGTCTGAGGAGCTGCAAACAAACTAAGTTTCGTTTTGCCAATGGACAACAGTTCTGACTGACACCAACAAACTGGTTGATCCACTTTGAGAATGTGCTGCTTATAAGACTGAGTTTGATGCAGTTCCTCAGACTGAATAAGTCTTTTGGATAAAAGACGAAACGTTTCACCAAAGAAGAATCCATCCAGAGGACCTGACTCAACCTTGTTAGATTTATCTACCTGGATTATCGATCATGCATCAGTACAGGCTGAAAAGTTTCCATTGCTAAACTATTGATGCCAGTAGAATTTGAACAGCTGACATTGCTAAAAGCAACAAAGTAACTCCCACATGCTCGTGCGTATTGTGTATACTCCATGAGCTGCGTGGGCACTGTGCAGACAGTTGAAACTTCATGCTCGAGCGCACACCCTGATGGGCAGCAATCCAGCTCACCAGACCAGGGATGAAGAAGGGGAATTTAATACATTGATGTCACATACAAAACAGTCTATTGCCGGGCAGTTTATTGTGCGACACCAAGTACGTATGCTTGAGGGCATCCGCGTTGAGACTAATCTGGTATGCGCGGACATCCACAGACTGAAGTATGCCTGAGTATGCTGGAGCCTTAACAGTGGAACTCAGTAGAAAATCACAAACAAAAAAAATGTGTATTAAAAAGCTGAATTGGAGCAAAAATGTAGCCAAAAAGAGCAGAATAAGCTGAAACAGGCAGAGGCTGAATGGATTACCAAGAAAAAACAACTAAAATTTAGCACAAAAAAAATCCAGCTGACATTAGCACAAAAATGTAGCTGATTAAAAATAACCTGAAATTAGCATTAGGAGGATGAAAAGAGCATATAAAATTAGCACAAAATTGCACAACAGTTGCAGAATGAGTTATGTACCAAAACATATTTGGATAATGTTCAAAAGAGTTAAACCTGTGCAATAGGACTATGGATTGCATCTTGTTTTTACAACTCCTCTTTTTAAGAACTTTTAATTGCTGTTATTAAATGATGTGTTGAAGAACCAAAATGCAATTTTAAGAGGCAGGATCCAAATGTTAGATAAAACTGTATAGGAAGCTGGTGATCAAACAGAGCAATTGAAAAACAAACAGAATGTACTGTAACCAGTGAGCGAGGAAACAGTAAAATCTGACAATGATTGAAAAAATTGGAGGTTGTATGTGCTGGGATGGATTACTCATAGATAAGTAGCAGGTGAGCTAATGAGCCAACATGACACAGGTGTGAGGAGCTGAATAACAAGTGAGGGTTTAGGAACAACAGTCTAAAAATTCAACAACTAAGCTTGCAAAAATACCAAAACCACAAAAAACATCCATCCATTCATCTTGTTTATCTTCTTTTTCATGCACTGTCGGAAAATGCTGTTTATCTCCAGTGACTCACAGTAAACTTGAAAATTATCTGAATACAAAAGATTTATGAGATTTGCGGTTATTCCAAAAACTCCCAGCTTTAGTCTGCAGATTGGACACTTGTGATCTACAAGTACCATGAAAAAGTAAGTAAAGGAACACAACCCCAATGATTTTGTAAGCTCTTGTTGAAGGTACGTGTATTGTAGAAAATTGCTCGATCTCAATTGCAATCCAGAACAGAGTACAGGTAATCCATTGGCAACATTCCAGTTGCCATTGGATTACTTTGTTCTTTGTTTCTATGTCTAAAGGTGTGCTATCATTGTAAAATGTATAGATTTATAAAGTTGGATGCATTTTCATTTGTAGCACATACTGGTCCTCTCCTTGAACTGACTAAAACCATTCCTGCCCTGCTACTTATCCATTTCCTTCTGCACAAATTTCTCACATATGGGTGGCTACTGGTGTTTATATATTCTAAATCTAAATAGTACTACAAACTGGCACACCATAGCTTATTGCACTGCCGCAGTGTTGACAGACAATGGGCTTATTTATGGGATACTGTACCAACTGTCTGAAACTGTTGCAGTAGTGGTCTCTTCCTTCCTCAAAATGCCTCTGCTCCAGTTGAGTTGTGGAGCTACCAGAGCTTGTCAGACCAGCCTGGTGTTTGTTAACCAAAAGTAATGCAACATATCCAGTTGCAGCTGGAAATATAAGCAGTTGGGTTTTCTGACCAGGGATGGAAATAGACTGTAAGATTTAGAGACCACACTGAGACAAGATCCCTCAAGTTTCCTGTTCTGGGAACATGACATGAGTGGGACCAGAGTAAAGAAACCCCATGACAAGTTGATGGTATCTTAGAAAAACAGGCTGTATTTATGTACAGGATAATAAACCAAAAGAAGACATTTCAATGCAGGATGAAACTTAAAGCTCCTCATGGCACTGAACGCAGCATGATCTTCAACAATGTTGTGTTACTGTCAGTTGAATCACTTTCCAATCATTAAACAAATGGTTTTGTAAGATTAATACATGGATAATAAAGTGTTGATAAATGCATCTCCCAAATGATAATTATCAACTAACATCAACTTAGCACCAATACACATTTTGGATGTACAGTATTCTAATAAACAGACTGTATCACCAGTTTCCCAAACTTCTGATTAATACTCCTGGTCCTGAGATTATCATTAGCAATTAAACTTAATTTCAAACTTATTCACAAGGGCATATTTCTGGTATGTTAAAATAAAATAAAAAATAAAAAAATAAAAAATGTGGTTTGAAATACATAAAAACAGTATATGTTTTTATGACTATTTGTCTTGTCATTATGCTCTTATTTAAGTGGCTTAAATATGTTTGTGCTTCGACAAGCAATAGCTGGGGTCACCAGTCTATTCCATTATTATTATAACTGTGGGTGAGCAGAAAAGTTTTGGAAACACTGAGTTATATAAATTAATTCTAAATTATACTAATTACCCTCCAAAAATAACCTTATAAATTCAAATAATCCTTTTTACTCTTATTGTAAATGAGATGTCTTAACAATAATTGGCTTTATTTATTCAATTTAAAACAATACAGCAAATATTAAATTTGACATTGTTACATCCAGCTTGGGAATTAAATCTGATTTTATTAAAATGGTGAAGACTTTTGTGGGGTTTTTTTATTTTTATTTTTTATTTTTTACTCAAACTGAGGGATAGCCAAAATGAGCAAGACAGACTGACAGACAAATTTATATTCAAATACTTTTCTGGTAGTGACTTTGCACAGTTTGCCAGCTCAAAGATGCTCAGGAGATTATACTTTAAGACCTGCACACACCCATTTGTATACTGCAAATCAGAGTCAAGACATTTGTAATCCTTGAGATAAATTAAAAAAAAATCAGATGTGCATAAGCATGCACCTGAACACATCAGTCTTAATGCTTGCTTCTAAAGTTAAGTACCCTTTAGTTTGCACTGCCAAACATCAAGATCTTATTGTATGCACATTCTGTAATTCATCTAAAAATATCCAAGGGTATCCATGACTCTTTACCAGCTAACGCATCAAAGAGGAAAGGTTATAAACAGCGAAGGGCTAAACATCATCCCATATAAGAAAACAAACCTTTCTGTGACTCTCATCAGGGCCTTTTCTATTAACATTATTTAGGTAGAATAGATTTCTATATACCGTAGATATTGCTATATAGGTGTTGGAAGTGATGGCACAGAGGTTAGAGAAGGTGAGCCGGTGATTGGAAGGTTGAATTTGCCCCACTCTGGGCCCTTGAACAAGCCCCTTAACCCCCACCATCTGCTCCCCAGGCACCCTACATAGCAGCTCTCTGCTCCACACAGAGGGCTGTGGTAGCTCGGTGGTCTGTGGTTACATAAATGGTAAATGGTAAATGGAGCTTACTTATATAGCGCTTTCTAGCCCCCATGAGGGACCCCAAAGCGCTTCACAG
>JARVLU010000599.1:24999299-25015129 GCA_031762415.1 Simpsonichthys santanae | reverse complement strand
ATATTTATAAAAAGTTTTTTGGCTGAGATATGACCGTTTTCATTCATTCTGACTGAAAATATTGAACACTACCATTCTTAACCATTAGATGGCAGTCGAGCAGTATGGCATGCCATTGTATCGTGTAATAGGTAAGAGTGTCTAATAATGACACAATAAGCTTGCCATAGCCTAGTCGCACTCTGCGTGTTCATGTTTACGTGTACCGGCTTTTGAAAACGCAGCTGATTTGACCATCAAAGTGCATTTATTAAGCAAAAGTTAGACTGAGATACACCTTTACTGTAATTTCGAGCAAACAAACAATTGTTTTTAAGTGTTAATCTTGTTAAACTCTTGTTAACGTTCTCCTGTGCATGCTCTCGCGGCCGCCATTTGGCAGCCATTCAGTTTTTGGCACACCAGCCCACATTTCCATGTTGTCAACGGTGAAGCGTAACTAACGTGACGCGTCAGCGGTAACGTGTAATAGATGCAACGTGTATGGCGAAGCAACGTATTTATGGATTTTTCCATTTTATTAGACATATTTGGACTGATGTGACTTATAGGGTGGTGTGACAGGTATGGTGGAAAACACGGTACTAATTTTAAAAACGTACTTATATGTAGCTACTAAATTTTACTTACCAGGCTCTGCAGAACAGAAGCGATTCAGTTACAGTCCAACCCGAAAGATGAAAAAAGTTGCAGCGGCCGGTGACACTACAGAACAGTAGTGGCTTCTGGGAAATGAAGTCCTGTTGAGTGGCGATTATAGTGTAGGCTTATTGAAAGAAAACTACAAAATGGCGGCACCAGTCCAAATTTATTATAATGTTTTTTTATTTTACTTTTTTCCCAACCACGTGAGTACAATATTACTGTAACGTTGACAATCACATGCTGTGTACTGTACTGCACTGTACAATATTTTTCTATTTTTTGTTGACAAACCGCGATAGAACAAGTCAGCAAAAGTCGAACCGTGAAGTAGCGAGGGACTACTGTAACCCTTTTAAGATAATAATTTTACTCTATTCTCTTTTCATGCATGTATGGGTTTTAATATGTTTGCCGTTTACAAACAGATCTTTAAATCAATTTT
This sequence comes from Simpsonichthys santanae, assembly GCA_031762415.1. Classification (NCBI taxonomy): domain Eukaryota; kingdom Metazoa; phylum Chordata; class Actinopteri; order Cyprinodontiformes; family Rivulidae; genus Simpsonichthys; species Simpsonichthys santanae. The sequence goes on along the minus strand of JARVLU010000599.1, from coordinate 25,014,042 downwards.
TTTTATGGTCATTTGTTACGTGCCTGTTTAGTTTTATTTTATTTTTTCAAGTTGTAATCTTAGTCCTGGTAAGAAGCACTGCACCTCCTTTTATTTATTATTATATTTTTTTGTACTCTATTAATCCCCAATGGGGGAGACATTGGGTTGCTCTGCAGGAAATGTGCCAGACAGATAAAGTTTGATTTGATTACATCAATGGATCTGCAAGTGCAAGCAGCAGCAGCTAGCTGTAGCACTTCTAGTGCAAACTGGGGCACTTCCAGCAGGAATAGAATCATGCTCTTACCAAAAGAAAAGCATGTAATACAAAACTGTAGGTGGTGTTCGGGTTTATAAACTAATATTTGATTCATGAAGCACAAACAAATGTTTGAGATTAGAGTTATTTAGAACAATTAAATTAAACTATTTTCTTCAAAGTGAGGTCATTCAAAGAAACATCTATAACATGTAAGATATTTCTAACTTAAAACCTGTCTCAACCCCACTTTAAAAAATCTGAACACTCGAAGTCAAAAAGATAAATATTTTATTAAGTCTAACAAATTAGCCAACGTAAAACCAAAGCAAAGATTTACTTTTTTTACACAGTTTTTTATTTATTTATTTATTTTTGTTAAGCTAATTTCTACACATTTACACTTAATTACTTGTTAAAACCAACTTGGTTTCAATTAACAACGAAGTTTAATTTATCATTATTCTCCCTTTAGTATCAAAATTAGTATCAAGTATTTTATTTAATATGTAGATACACATATTAAATAAAATACTTTCTGAATCAGAACTGCTTGTGTTTAGTAAAGTTTTCATTTTCAATTACTGACTGAGTGAACAATTTAAAGAAGTATCCCACAAGTCAACTTGTCAAATATTTTTATTTTGTTTGAAAATTATAATTTAACATTTTTAAATTAGAATGGTGAGTTGTGTTCTTTTTTTTCCAATGAGGTTTTATTTAATCTAAATACAGTTAATCTACAAAGTACTGTACTAAAATTGCTATACTTTCTTAATAGAAGCCAAAATAATCTCTGCATATTAGTTTTTTGCTGAATCCTGTCTATAAATTGAACAAGTGTAATAGTTCCTTTTCTTTATTTTTTATTTTTTTATAGTTTGAAGGGTGGCAATAGTGTTCTTTTTTCATCTTGCGCTGGTTTTTTTGTTCCTTCTCAGACCATCAGTGACAACAGTCCCATGAAACGGTCGGCCTCGTCCTTGGGGCACAGCAGGTCTGGGCGGGGCCACAGAGACAAAGGAGGGGCAGATGATTTCATCATGGAGCATGCCATACCTGAGGAGGGGCGGGCTTCCAGACATGGACACCGCCGAAAAGACCGGGGTCATCGAGCGTCGGAGCGGTCCCTGTGTCGCTACAATGAGGCTGACGCAGGTGAGAATCAGCACAAACATTATCATCCTTCGTCTGTGTTTGTTTGTTTGTGGTATTAGCAAAATATCTCGTGAGCCAGGTTAGATTTGTGTGAAACGCTCAGGAAGTAATCAGTGGACGCACATCTACAACTGAACAACTTTTGGAGTCAAAATGGCCACATGTTATCCAAACTAGTCATCGCAAACATGGTTACAACTCGAGATAAAATGAGGTGCAGTAGCTGAGAGTCATATTCAACTCGTTCTCTGAGCACTGACACATCTACTGAGATCTAACAGAAGAAACTGCATGAACAAGGCTTGACCAGAACAACTACCATACACCTGCATCCCCTCTCAGCATGATTTTCTGGTTTAAATCTCTGGTATGGAAGGTGGAGGTTGATGTGCATCCCTTCAAGAAATGCTAGGCGGTTGTTTTGAAGGCATTTCTATATTACTCTACGTATATTTTAGCTGGTTTATTGCTTCTAAGTGTTCAAATGTGACATGTGGTGGACACCCATTCGTACTCCCTCATCAGGCCTGGGCCCGGACCAGTCGGGTGACCTCACCTCGAAAGACAAGGATCGAGACCGAGGTCGCTCTAAAGACCGTAAGCATCACCACCATCATCACCATCACCACGGCTCGATTGAGAAGGAGCGCTACGTAGCAGACAGAGGGGGCGAGTATGGACACCGGCACTCCCGCGAGATGGAGCACGACCGGGACCGGGACAGAGAGAGGGACCGACGCTGGTCACGATCGCCCAGCGAGGGCCGTGAGTGCATCACACATAGACAGGTGGGCTTTCTGTACGTAAGGTGTAATTCTTTAAGCAGCATGTCATCTGTTAGAAAAAAAAAAATAGCTGTCTGAAGACGTAGAACATTTCAAAGATATAATTTAAGGTCCTTTAATTTAATGAGTTACGTGATTTGGCAGGTATTGTCTGATGATGTTAAAACCATTTACCGTATTTTCTGGCGTATAAGTCGCTCCGGAGTATAAGTCGCATCAGTCAAAAAAAGCATCATGAAGAGGAAAAAAAAAATGTATAAGTCGCTTCGGCATATAAGTAGACCTGTCATAATAAACAATAAATCAATTTATCACATGATAAATGAAAATGAGCAACCTCATTTTCATTTATCGGCTTTATCGTTTCTTCGTGTCTCTCTCTTTCTACTGAAGACACTGGACGACAAAAAGCTCAACTCTGGTGCTCTTCACTGACCCCTCCCCATCTCTTTTCTCTTTAACATCCATTTTGACAGTCCAAAATCACGTTTTTGGATAATTAAAAGCAGCTAAACTGAGAAGCTAAGCTACGAGCTAAGCCAACACGCCAACCTCGGGGAAAAACCTCTGTCTTGTCAAAGTTCCAAAATTCACAGTTGAAACATGTGCCTTTGGTAAAAAGTTGCTTTTCTCTGCAAAAAGAAGCTGAGAACTTGTTTACTGATATTTTATTAAAAACTTTGTGTGAAAAATGTTATGCTAAAAAGCTCAAACCACACAGAGCGCCGGCCACTTTGAGAACCAAAGAAAGGAAAGAGAGACAACACGTCACGTCAAGGGGCCTCCTTCCCATTTTTCTTATAGACACGCTGCTTGTTCCCTCACTATCCATCCTTAGGTTCAAGTCTTATAATGTCATCTGGTGGGCTTAAAAAAGGTACTACATGCAAAACAAATGAACAAACATTTCTTCTTAAATTTGACAATAATTACTAATTATTGTCAAATTTCAAACAATATTATCATTTATCGCAATAATTTCAGAGACAATTAATCACCCAGCAAAAAATTGTTATTGTGACAGGCCTATGGATAACCATCTCAAGTTCAGTCTGTATGTCACTGCATCAGATATTTATGATGAGGGGAAGTGGGGAAAGGTGTCAGTAAAAAGATATCAAAACTTCCCGAACCTGAAAGCAGTGTGTCCATTCATCTAGCACAAAGGCTAAATGCAATACACACCCAGAGAGTCTGCAGCCAGTGGTACGTGTGATAACAGAGTTCAGTGTGTACTAAATGTTCCGCTTTAAGGCGTTGAGGGAGTCACATTTGGTGTTGGACGAATGAGAGTCAGCTGGGAAATCAAGATTGATAGGGGTCATTAATAAGCAACTGCAAGGCTGGTGCACAACTGTTCCCTCACAGGGATAAGAGTCTCTCACACACACATTCGACAGAAGCTTAGCAGCATGGATCATAAACCAGTCACCCCTATAAATTTTCTCAACTAGCTGAGTTTCAGAAGGAAAAAAAAATCAATTTTCAGGTGTGGCTTTACTATCTTTTACAGTTGTCCAAAAAAGAAAAGCAAGTGTTTTACTCTAACACCTGATGGCCACAAATTATCTTAATATAAACACTTTAAATCCAAGAAATGGCAAGATGAGCAATTCTGGGTATTATCTAAGCCTGAAAATAAATAAATAAATAAATGGAAGCGGATTTTTTTTTATATATATTTTGACCGGTCTACTAAAAGCTGCTGTATTATAAAAAGCAACAAAACTAGTGCTTAATTTGAGCTGAATTCTGCTTGAACAGGATCTGGGAACTCCCTTATTTTGACAGGGTGTGTTCTGGTAACTGTTTGCTTGGATCTGGTAACTCTCAGGCTTACTAATAATAAAGTTATGAACAAATATGGCTGCCTTGAATGAATAAAACCTAGATTGGATATGTGATCTGAAAATAATTACATAAACACTCATTTTAAACATAACAGTCACTTACAGGCTTCTTAATATCATGTAAGAGCTGCTCCTTCAAGTAAGCATTTCCACCTAAACCTTTACAAAAATCTCTGCTCCTTAAAGTTCAGTCATGGGCAATTTAAGTAAAAACACAACTATAATCAAACAATACAACTAAAGTGCAAATCAGTTTTACAGTTTAAGTGGGTCATAAATAAAATTTTGATTATTTATAAAAAACAAGAGATAAATGATTGGTGAGTAATAATGTGACACACATCAAATATCAAAATAATAGCACCAATTTGTCAAAGACAGTCCAATTTACTTTCATTAAAAAAAAATTGACGCACATGAAAGCAGTGGTAATGGAGGTATTGTATTTTCCAGCATACAAGTCGCAGTTCTTTTGCATAGCACGACGGCTCAGTGGTTAGCACTGTTGCCTCACAGCAAGAAGGTCCTGGGTTCAATTCCCAGTTGGATCTGGGGTCTATCTGTGTGGAGTTTGCATGTTCTTCTCATGCTTGTGTGGGTTTTCTCCGAGCACTCCAGTTTCCTCACACAGACCAAAAACATGTATGCTAGTCTGCCTTCAGGCCCAGGGCTCCCTTGCAAAAGAAATCTGTGATCTCACTGGGATTTGCCTGGTTAAATAAAGGTTAAATAAAATAAAATACATTTGTCAGTCCTGCGACTTATATGCTGCAGCAACTTATATACGTTTTTTTTTTCCCATATTCATAATGCAATTTTTGACTGACATTTTAAATTTTGAAGAATTGCAACAGTGAGCCCTCCCGTGTGTGCTCGCTTCACTTAGCTGGTGCAGGCGGAGGAACGCTGCAGAGCTAGCAACTCCGACTGCAATGGATGAATGGATGGATGGAGCCGCGTCACCCAGGTGAAATAAAGTTGTTTTCACAACTAAATAAACGCATAATAAACACAACGGGTCAGCAGTGACGCATAATAAGTGTGACATATGCTGAAGCGTCTTATACATGTTTTTTTCCTCTTTGTGATGCTTTTTTTGACTGATGTGATTTATACTCTGGAGCGACTTATACGGCGAAAAATACAGTAGTATTCGATGTGTGTGTGTGGAGGGGGTGCTAGGATGCTTAAGTGCATGCTTTATTCACACAAGGAGAGACTTATGTAGGTAAACGTAGATGTTTAACAACCTTTTAAAATACACCAGAATGCAGGAAATGACATCTACTATACTCAAGATTTTCTGTGGGAAGACCCCCCAGACCACTCCCTCCACCCCCACCCCTCTACAGCTATTTGCGTTCCGACATCGTTTGGCTTACACATTAAGCACTGAAAAAACCCAAAGCAAAACAAAACACCACCACTAACGGATTTGCAGGCGAGCAGGCTGGGGGGATTTTCAGTGAAACCGGGATCAACTGTGGTCATCGATCAAAGGTCTGTTGAAGCACAAACAATTTGCTGAGACAAACACAGGCACACCAATGCCCTGATGGTCAAAGGCTCGCAGATACAGAGCTAAACGGATGAAGCAGCAATAATTAAAATGATGATGTTCAACTGGCAACACATGTGAAGCTTCGAATAAATTTCAGCTCATCTGCTGCTTGCACAAGATGGCAGCATGACACCCATTAGGCATATCAGGTTGATGTAGAGCGCTTTAATGGGGCACTGCAGATTTTAACTGCAAAGTAGGCTTTCAATCTTGACTGAAGCAATGCATTTAGCAAAAAACAACAACAACAATAAAACCAGCATAAGTAAGAAGGAATCTGTGTGTAGAGTAGGTGCATGGCAAGAGGAAGAACAAAAAGACAAAAATACTGTACCTGGTTTCCAAACAGATTGAATCCATTGATGGCCTCCAGAGCAGCTTTGGCGAGACCCACAGAGCTGCAGAGTAAAGAAAAACAAGAGCCGTGAATCACACGGTAGGGAAAAAAAGGATCTCCAATTTGTTAGGCTTGACAGCAAATGCATTGTGATGAAGGCAGCACCTTAAACCAGAGGTGCTTGTTTTCAGCCTTTGGAATAGCTCAGCTTCTTAAAAAAAAAAAAAAAAAATAAAGAAAAAGTATAACTTTCAAACTTTTACTATTTGATAGGATTCAATAAAGTGGGAATTTCCAGAAATGTTTTTTTTTTTATTATAGTGTACCTCTTAGGAAAGAAAAAGAAACTGAATTTCACAGTGGCTGCCTACAGTGATTGCAGTTCGGATAAAAAAAAAAAAAGCAAATTCACCGTTACGTTTCCCGTTTTATTCTGCAGAGATTTCTCTAAAGCACATTATGAAACAGAATATTGTTTGGAAACTTGAAGACAACTGGCAATTTGGCTGTTTTTATAAAACAAAAGTATTTGTTACCATCAGTAAATACTGGATCAATGCTTACAACACAGAAGAGTATAATGAAGGGAGCCAAATCTGCAACCACCCCTCTAAAAATGTCCAGCTGCTTCTAAGTCAGTTTCTTTATTTGTCATTATCTGTCATTTGCTTCCAGCCAGGACAACAAATATGAGCTCAACATATAGCTCTAATATATTTGTTTTCATAAAACTATTCAGTTCTAAAAGTAAAGTTTGATGAGTCAGAAATTTGGGGTTTGCATATCTTTACCTGTTCAAACAATGACAACAATCAAATCTCACTTTTATTGAGCACATATAGGAGATTTTGGTCATTTGAGTATTATTTAGAAAGCTCTCTGTTCTGTTTTTATTTTATTTTATTTTTTTTCATTTAGTCTATACATGTTTACAAAACTAAAGATGATGCTGGTTTCTTTTTGTCAAATCGAATCCACCTCATACACAGTGGTTTGCAGTCTCATACCAGCAGGATGTAAAAATGGTTACTATTTCACAGCCATGCACTTACTTCATGCATGCAGGCACACACTCCCCATGATTACGTCAATACATGTTACCGTATATATCGGACTACAAGGCACACTTAAAATCCTTTGATTTTCTCAAAAATCGACAGTGAGCCTTAATCATTCAAACTTTATTTATACATGTTAATCCCATTGAGCCTCAGGGACTCATTTACAAGAGACCTGAATTTAATAGAGTGATGACAACAGTGGAACAACAAAGACAACAATAGACAATCATGAAGGATGCATACAAATTGAGAATTTTTTTTTTAACAAGTGGAAATAAAATGGCATTTAAAAGAAAATGTAACAAACAAAAACAAACAAACAAAAAAAAAACAGCTAGATTATAAGGCGGTGTAGAAAACTAAAAACAAGAATATGTCTGCATTGTTTGTTTTTTCCCCAGGAACTCAACATATGTTTAAAGCCACTTAAGAGAGGTCAAGGTCGAGAGCTTCAGATCTTGTTGCAAGATATTCCAGGAAGCAGGGGTTGAGTAGGAGAAGGCTCTTTTGCCAAGTTCAGTATGCACTGAGGGGACACTAGGGCTGGGCCATATCATATCATTCACGATAATACCGGTTAAAAAAAGCTTGCCCGGGCAAAAAAATGACATCATGATATGCTAATTTCGTGACGTAATACGTCAGGCAGGGCACCCCGCCCCCATAACAACCGAGCGCGCCGAACGACCAACCCGAACTGCTCCCCTCCCCTCCACCTGTCGGTAATGGTGTAACGCTAATTAGTTGTGCGCAATACTAGCTAGCTAAAATGCTAAAAACAAACAACATGTGTCTCAGCTTCTCTCCGTCCAGCTCTAAACTGCAGGTACAGACAGCTCAACTGTTTCTTCCTCCACCCACCCCGCTCTGAGCTGCTGGTGCGGGCAGCGTCTCCCCCGCTCTAAACTGTCGGTACAAACATGCGCAGCTCAACTGTCTCTTGAGTTGCACAGTCGGTGCACGGACCAAGAGGCAGGTGATCAGAGACATCAGTTAGAAAAATGAATCAGAGAAATGAACCATTCCTGCATGAACAGATGAAGCTGAAACACCACAAGCTTCAGGGTCAGCTGATCACCTTGTCACAAGTTCTGGAAGTTATAGCTCATTTAAAGGCAACATATATTTTGTTGCAGGTTTCGTTTATGCTCAACAAATCTTAAGCTTCATTTTATTTACCGGTAGTTGTTTTGGGAAACTGCACCAGTTAGTTTTTGTGGTGGATTTTGTTGTGCAGACTTTTTCAATCTAAATAACAGAATTTTTTTTTTTTTTTTTTTAATACGTACTTGGAGACTGAATACTTTACTAAATAAAGTAATTTCAGTGAAATTACCCCTTGTTGATTTTTTTTAATTTTATATAATACTGTAAAGCAGCATGTTAAGTTAATTTTGTCAAATAAATAAAGTTGATTTCTGTTTTTTTTTTTTTAATTTATTTTTTTATCATGAAATTTATCGTTAACTTCAGAATGCTCTGAAATATCAAAATATAATATTTGAGCCATATCGCCCACCCCTAGGGGACTCTGCATGTAATAGTGTCCTAAGAGTGCACGCTGTAGCTGCACTCACGCAGAGACATGTAGGAGGAGATGTATGAAGGCAGCAGACCAAGGAGTGATTTAAAGATGAAAATGTACCAGTGAGAGTCTGTGTGAAGTTAATGATGACCAGTTAACCAGCGAATACAAAGTGCAGTGATGGGAACGGTAGTTACAACCAGTTATGAATCTTAGTGCACCGTAATAGACAGCATCCAACATCTGCAGGGTGCTTGTAGAAGCGTTCATGTAAATAATGTGACCGTAGTCAATGGAGGGAAGGAAAGTCACAGTTACAAGGTGTTTCCTAGCATTCAGTGTTAGACAGGAACCATTTCTGAAAAAGAAACCCAGTTTAATTTTCAGTTTCCTTACCAAGTTTTCTACATGGAGCTTAAAGGAGAGAAGTGAATGGACCAAGATACCCAAATATTTGTGGGAATCGACAAACTCAATAGGGGCACAAATTGAGGTTAAAATGAAAGGAAGAACTGCTGGGACTAACTTCCTGTTTAAAAAAAGCATCCTTTTGGTTTTGTCGGCTTTTAGGACACGTTTATAATCCAAACACTTACAATAAACAGCTTATAACGTTGTGCACCATGTGTATTAATTCTGGTTGTGCTTACTAACCTTGAACAGATTTTATGTGGTACATGAACCTCAAAAACCTGTCAAAATGAACTTGTTTCAATTAATGCGCCGTGTAATCCAATGTGCCTCAAAGCCTGGAAAAAACGGTACTTAAAAAGGGGCAAAAAGAAAAATGTGTCATTTTATTGTATATTCTCAAGTGTTTTACATTAATTACATACATTAAATCATTAAACATGGGTACAGGGTATGTGCCAAATAATAAAATAATAATGTACAGTGATAACCTAATACATGTACTTGCCAATATTATTATAATTGTGTGTGTGTGTATATATATATATATATATATTATAAAGGCATTATAAACCTTTCCCATGCTCTTGCAATATTTGAAACAATGTTTCTAAACTCTAAACACACTCAGCTCTCTGCCACAGTTGCACTCTGCGCTCTCGGCCACGCCCACTTCTCCGCTGAAGAACGGAGATTGACAGAGAAGAAAGGAGGAGCTGCAGTAGGAAGCTTTTCCTGCAGTGTGAGCTGCACAAAGGTGTAACTGGTGCTAAACAATTTAAAATAATTTATTTTAAATGAAAATTCCATGTGGATCATGCGCCGCATCCATAAATCAGTCAATTGTGAATCATGTCCAATTTTATTTTGAAAAACCGTTATAGAGCGAGTCCGCAGAAAATGAACCATGAAATAGCGAGGGACTACTGTACTATATGTATTTACCACTTTACCTGTCAAACTGCAAAGACATAAAGAAAACAAACATCTTTTATTTCCAAGATTTGCAGTCCCTTTATGTGTATTTTTTTTTTTTACTATATTGGCTGCTGTTCTTCCTTTAAAAAACAAACAAACAAACAAACATACTATGTCAATAATGTAATAGCCAGTCAATAATATAATAACTCATAATATTATTGGGAAAACATCCTCACATTAATGGCTCAAACTCTTATTATATTCCTGGCAGGTTTTACAATACTGGCCAATATTGCGTCATGGGTTGTAACAAGACAATCCTAGGGTGCAAATGATGCAAGTGATGCTCCTGCCATGGCACAGACTCTCAACAGTGCAGATGTACTGAAGCAGATGCTGCTTGGACGAGGTACGGAACAAGCACAACATAGTGGTGTTAGGAGTTTAATGCCTGACTTGAAAAGAACAGCCTCATTATCCCAGCCCTTACTAAAAATGAACAGATTTAGTCAGCCAACACTTTTCCTAACCAATCTGTGATCATCCAACACATTTGAATGTACTGTACATATTAATTTCTGCACATCTCTCCCTTTGCTGTTTTAGTTGTCCCACTGACCTGGAGTGCAACTCTGTGCTGCCATTGTTGTATTTACTGCCTCGCTCCCACATGCCATAGTCAGGCACCCTGTAGGCTCTCTCCACGCAGAACACCAGATTCTGGATGAAGGAGACCTGTGAAGAAAACAAACATCAAACAAAAGCAACGCCTCGGGACACAAAGCACTAATGCAACAAATCAGCACAATGTTGGCATGCGCACCAACACACAACAACCAGGTTGTAAATAAATAAATAAATAACTGATTTTGTGTTTGATTCGAGCTGCAGCTACACATACAAGATAGATAAAGTCATGCGTGAACAAATGACCTTTTCTATTGATCTCAGGTGATGCATATGACTCTCTCATTAAAGAGGTTACCGAGGAGTACAAGGAAGCTGATTTCTCATTAACGCTCAAGGTGAAACTCCCCCTGCAGCCACCGACAGGGTTTCAACAGGTATTGAAACACAGCAAGCTTGTATAAAAAGGCACAGCTACAACAGCCGCTCATAACACTGAACAGACTCGTGCTGAAGTTCACTCAAAGAGTCCATCATCTGCCGTTTACAGCATCGACGTCTTGACAGAAATGCAGCGTCAGAATGTATCGCCTGTGGCTGAAAACAAAAGGTGGTAATGTCTGTCTGTTAGCAAAATATCTCATGAATCACTGCATGGAATAACTCTCATAGATTAATCAATGAAGATACAGCTGCAACTGATTAACATACAGTTGAAACTGGCTGCCAGAGCTAACTGATCTTAGCAAACAAAAATGTCTATAACAATACCAATTTTACAGAGATACAGATTCTGAGCTAAAACTTGATGTGGTAATCCCGAGAGTCCTTTGTGACACATATTTTGAGTACTTTTATGTTTTGCAATACAGTATATTTGCTTAAAAGTGTGGCATTTACTTATATAAGTCAATACGGTCTGTTAGCTAAATATTCCAAATTGTAACCACTGGATGAACTGTAGTGAAACTCTTAGAAAGTAATCATTTCATATACATTTATGAATCATTAACATTTGAAGTCAATTCAATTCATGACAGTAACCATAACTAACTGATTTCAGCCAAAACAAAAATGGTTCTGTCAGTCAGTTTTACAGAGCTTGAGCTAAAATGTGTTAGTAGTTGAAAATGATCCACAACACATTTTCTGAGCTCTTACATATCTTGTGAAATCTTTTAATGACACATTATGTGCATAATATTATTATTTACAAGGTGTTTCCATAGCAGCTACCATATTTTTTGGCCTATAAGTCAGATTTGTTTTGTTGTTGCATAATTTGCACGCCCTGCGATTTACAGACCAAAGCAACATATTTATGGATTTTTCCCCCCACATTTATACACCTATTTTTGGCTGAGATATGAACATATTCATTAATTCTGACTGAAAAACAAATTTGAACAGTACCATTTTCAGCCATGAGATGGCAGCAGAGTAGTAGTAGCAGTAGGGCATGCTGTTGTATCATGTAATAGGTAAACATGGCTATAATGACAAATTCAAAAAATTTCAAGACAAAAACAACGGAACTTAATTTATTATACGTTATACTTTATTATTTTTGTCTTGAACTGTTTTTAATTTACCATGTCCTGGATGACTGAGAATCTTCACCAGCTATTAATGACCCAATCGGCTTGCCATATCTTCCACTTTCATTCCGCTCGCTGATTGGAGCAACCGTCAAACCAGCTGCACTGCCCCGGTGAAATGCAGCTCATTTGACCATTAAAGTGCATTTATTAAGTAAAAGTTCAACTGAGACACACCTTTACTATAATTATGAGCAAACAAATAATTATTTAGGTGCTTTTATTGTTAACTTTCAAAGAAACGAGAAGCATTCGTCCTTCCTTTTATCCCCTCCCTCTGTGCGCTCCTGGAGCACTGAGGCAGTGAATACAGCTGATTTGACTTGCAAAGTCCTTTTATTAAGCAAACGTTAGACTGAGACACACTTTTACTATAAAGTTGAACAAACAAATACAGTAATACTGTAGTTTTTAGGTGCTTATTGTGCTAAATTTCAAAGAAATGCGAAGGCTTGTCCCTCTGTGCGTGCCCACCACTTCCCTAAAACAGGTTTGGATATACAGATGATTTGACCATCAAAGTGCATTTATTAAGCAAAAGGTAGACTGAGACACACCTTTACTATAATTTCAAGCAAACAAATAATTTAATTTAAGTGTAAATCTTGTTAAATTCTTGTTAAAGTCCTCCCGTGCACACTCCCGTGGCTGCCATTTGGCAGCCCATCGATTTTTGGCATAACACCGGCCCACATTTTCTGGTTGTCAGCAGTGACGCGTAATAAACAGAACACCTCAGCAGTTACGCATAATAGATGTGACGTACACAGCAAAGCGACATATTTATGGATTTTTCCACTTTTTTAGACACACTGTAGTTAGACTGATGCGACTTATAGTGCAGTGCAACGTGTATGGCGTAAAATACGGTACACTCCGTTCCTTCTCATCATAAGATGATTTTAGTTCAAATCTCTGAAATGAACAGCAGCAGGTGACATGCATTCCTTTAAGGAATGCTAAGCCTTTAACTGAAGTTTGTACCATCGTGTCTAAAATCAGCATCCATTTCCAGGAAGCATTAAAGCATAACGACATAAAAAAGTGTGATGACATTAAGGCCTTGCATCATTAAATAGACCTGGAAGTAGCAGTGCATGTGTGAGTGTGCGTGAGTGACGGGAGATTTAATCTAAAACGACAAAGCGAAGGGGAAAAAGAGGGGATGAGAAAGTGAAAGGGGGAGAAAAAAAGATGGCATGAAGCAGAAAGGACCCGTGTAGGATTTAAATAGGACAGTTTGTGAAGAAGGGCAGGGGAAAGGCAGCAGATTAGTCAGTGGAAGAGGGAGAAGGTGTCCGCTGGATCTTTTATTTGGGGTTTTATGACTGGAGTGATTAACGAGGGGAACTCTTTAGTATCTTAATGGTATCTTAATGAATGTTACTGCCCACCGGCCAAACAAGCCTCTCTGTCTTGCTGCAGCTAGACTGCTGCCAGTATCTCCTCCTTTTCCTTTCTCCTGCAGGCCAGTTTGTGAACATGGGGCACATTTATAGAAGCATACTACATGTGCTCTTCTTTCACTCCTGTGTTCACAGCAAGCATACTTCTGCCATGTCAAAAAGAAGAGGAAACAGAAAGAGGAAGAATGTGAGGCACACAAAAGCTAATGAGTCGCTTTACTTCATGCTGCACAAGACTGAAAATGACATCTGGAAGGAGGCTGATGGTGCATCTTATCAGAGGACATGCAGAGTGTTGTGGTACAATGTAAAGAGGAAAAAGAAAATACTGCAATGCAGCTAACGCCTCAGACTATTGAACACCAATGCACAAGCAGTGACAGGTTATAACAAGCTACTAAATATGGCACTGATGTAATTAGACTAAACTGGTCCAAAAATAAAAAAAAATAACACACAATAAATAAATAAATAAAAACAGCTGAAATTAGCTTAAAATGCAGAAAGAAGCTTAAATTACAAGAAGGAATTGGAGAGAGAGCATATTTGTGCTGAAATAGGCTGAAAAAGTTTAAATGAGTGGAAAAATGTGGAATTAGCTGAAAAAGCTCAAATGAGCATAAAACAGCTAAATAGTAGCTGAAATAGCAGAAAAAGCTGAAATTTGCTAAACTTATATGAAAGGAGCATAACAAAGCTGAAATTAGTAGAGATAAGTTAGAAGAGGCATAAAAGTATTGTAGTTAGCAGAAACAATCTGAAAGAAGCACAAAACAGTTGGGGTGGGGGGCAGCTAAAAGTAGCTGAAAAACATGTTTAAATTTGCACAAGGAAGCTGAAAGAAGCTGAAGCAGAACAAAATGTGAAAGAAGTAAAACGTGAACAAAGCTAAAGATTTGAAGGATGTCAAATGAGCTCAATTCATTTCCTATGAGGAAAAAAGGCAGAAAAGGCTAAATATAAAAAATAAAAAAAAACTAAAGTTGCACCAATACCAAAAGTCACAGCAGGATTGTCCTGAAAGAGCTGAACATTTTGATTTGTTGAAATCGTTTGACAAATGCAGGATGAGAATTGGGCCAAAATATTAGGGGTGCACCGATTGCAGTTTTTTGGCCGATCACCGATTTCTACAGTCTGACCTGCCGATTCCGATTTTGGCCGATACCGATTTTGTTTTATGATCAACACTGTTAAATGTTGTAAGGTCACAATGCACCTTCAAATTTCAATCTTATTTTGTTGAAAAACAGACCCTTGAA
>JARVLU010000599.1:24979722-24996792 GCA_031762415.1 Simpsonichthys santanae | reverse complement strand
ATATATGAAGGCGTTTTAAAATCATTCCCACACTCTTGCAATATTCAAAGAAATGTTTCTAAACTTAACGCTGTAAAAGAGCACAGAATGTCATGATTTCAGCTCTCTGCCTCTGCTATCTGCCAGTGTTCATGGCCACGGCCACCTCTCCACTGCAGAGAGGAGATATGATAAGCTGCATGAAGAAGCTTCTCCTGCAGCTTGGGCTGCACACAGGTGCTAAATAATTTAAAATAATTTATTTTAAATAATAATTCCATGCTGATCGTGCTGCTCATCCATCAATCAGCCAATTGTGTGTCACGTCCAATCTTATTTTGATAAACCGTGATACAATGAGCCTGCAAAAAGCGAACCGTGAAGTAGCGAGGGATTACTGTAAAACATAGGTAATTTTAAATTTATTTTTTATTGTGATAACTTAATAAAAAAATACAAATTCAGCTGACTATATTAGAATACAACACACTTCTTACCATTCAATGCTGTAATAGTGACAATAAACTTGATTTTTAAAAAAGTTTTCAACTCATTAGAAATGTTCAATTTAGCTCTGTCATCTTTGCAGTAAAACTAATGAAGCAATTCCAAATGCTCTACACATACAAAAGGTTGAACACACCCTAACCTAGTTTTACTATAACAGTTTGAAACTAACATCTATAAATAATCTTAGAGTTACCATAAAACAAGGTTCACAGTAGATAATGAGGACAGATATTTGTTTGGAAATAATGGACACAGTATGTTCAGCTGTGGCTGTGGTGTGACAATGTGGCTACAGTGAAGGCACGAGCAAGAATATCCCAAAATTTTGAACCAAGAACAACTTCCAAATTAGTTACCAAGGACAGAATGGTTCAAAACTCATAATGCATAAACAGATCACAGCCCTCCAGTAATATATGCTGAAATATTACATACTGAAACAAGCCTTGCAGACAGTAATCACACACATCTCTCCCGCTGAGGTATCCTCACTGATGACTAATGTGTCTAGAGGGATCACTTCATTTTTCATCCGAACATTATGCTAGTGCAAATGAAAGGGGGACATCCATTTTGGACCGTAGTTTGTTCCAGAACATAAGAGAAAAAGATTTGTGAGTGCAAATGACCAAGGAGGACAGAGATGTAGGAAGGAGAGATCAAGAAGATTAGTGTGTGTGTGCATGTGTGTGTCCCTGTGTGTGTCAGATAGCCAAAAATAAATAAAGTAAAATGTGTGCATCTGTGAATAAAACAGTAGGCGTAATGGGTACTAAAAGAGAGAGACGGAGGAGTGAAAATGTCTGTGGGCATAAATTTGTCAACTGAAGGTGGCAGTCACATTGGCACAGAGATAAAATGATTGATTAGGTGAATTATGGAAATGTCTATAAACCTCTGAAAATGTCCACCCCTTTGTAAAGTAGTAATTGAGTCCCAGATTTCATGGAGGGCACACATGAACAAAGCAAACTGTGTTTTTACTGGGCCCAAAGGCATTCTCTGGACTTTATTCAAGTTGATGTGTGGTTGAGTCACTATGAAAAGGCAAGGTCAAGATTGATTATCATTCAAAGTGCATGACATTATGAAAAGATTTAGGAAGTCTGGGGAAATCTTAACGTATTAAAGCATCACTACTGGATGACATGAATGATCCGCATGCGTGTAAATGTACTATTTATCTAGAGGTGCATACTGGATTTTCAGCTTACTGCTTGGAAAGTACAGAATGTAAGGCTTGACCGCTTTGCAGGCCAGAGCACTGTCCAGTTGGAAATATATAATTTATCATGCAGAGGAGCAGACAACAAGATGAGAAGAAAACAACACAAACTGTTGAGCAGATCAAGTTATGGATTCAGCAAGAAGGGATCCAACTCCTCATGCAAAAAATTTAATTGTTAGTATCTTCAGTTCTCAGCTGAACAAAAACTGTAATTAAAAGGAACAATATGTGACAGTGATGAACATGAAATTTCATGTTTAATAATCCAGATAAAAATTCCAGCAAAGTTCAGTCAGTCATCTGGACAGTTTCTTTTTTTTTTTTTTTTTTTTTTTTTTTTTTTTTTTTTTTTTTTTTTTTTTTTTTTTTTGAGAAGTTTCATCCTTCATCCAAAGAACTTCATCAGTCTGAGGAGCCACAAACAAACTGAGTCTCACATTCAGCACACTCACACTCACCTCTCTCTCGTCGACGAAGGACAAAAAGTCTCAATAACAACAAAATAAATAAATACAAATAAACCGTTCAGGACAGGTGACCTGACTGAATTTTGTTGGATTTTGTTTTTTTAAACCTGGATTACTGAGCACGAACTTCTATGTTTTGAACCACTCTGGCTATGGCTGCCTCAGAGAAGTCGACAGGGGAGAGGGCGGGCCCCAGAAATCATCTTATCACCATAAAACTGGTTGGTCCACTATGCAAATGCACTGCTTGTGGGACCGAGTTTGTTTGTGGCTCCTTGGACTGATGAAGTCCTTTGGATGAAGGATGAAACGTCTCAACAAAAGAAATAAACCGTCCAGATGATCTGACTGAACTTTGCTGGAGTGGTGAAGATGTGCTTTCAAACAGAAATCATCCCATTTTAGAGGTAAATATTTTCACCGTCTGCTTATTTTAGTTCAGGAAGTTTGCACTCAACATTACTTCGTGTCTATTTAAACACAATATGATCGGTCACTGAGGATGTGTTGATGATAAGTAGGTGAACTATGTATCTCATTCAGCAGAAACTCAACACATTCTGCTTTGTCTCAAATTACCATAATTCAAATAAAATACAGTACAGGTCTTTTCATTTCAAATCCCATTTCTGTCATGTGGGACGTTCCTATTCAACAGCCTTTAACAATATTTCACGTATTTAAACTAAAAGCAAATGTGCAAGTACATCAACAGAAATAAATCCAGGACTTGGAACAGAAATGTCTTCAGTTTTCTGTAGATCTGGCTTCAAACAGATTTATGAAACCACTCATGCAGTAATGACATTTACATTATATTCTTCAAAGAAAAAAAAAAGGAAGTGTAGATTCAGATTTTCTGCAGTTGTAGTTCTTTGTATACACACAAAGACAATAATCTAGATATTTTTACATGGCTCCATTTCACAACTACTGACTGCAGTGGGAATTATTTTTGTTCTGTCAGGCTGAAGAGATAAGTCTTGTAATGCAGTAAGTCATGTCAAACGTTGAACTGATGAACATAAACACTGAGAAATTTGAGCGCTGTTCAATCTCAGGCTAAAAGTTTCTCTGCATGCAAATCAACTGTTGTTGGGAGTTTGTTGCGTTGCCATCCATCAAGCTAATGTCCCACTAAATCAGAAGCTAATGTCTCAGACGCACACAGGCTGCTCTTCTACAATGGGCCATTTCACAGCACTGACAGGGTGGAGAGAACAGAAGAGAAAATTATTAAAAAAGCAAGAAATATCTATAAATAAACAGAAAGACAAAGTAAGTACAGCCCCACAGTAAATGCTACAGCGATTAACCCCCCCCCACCCCCCCGCAAAAAAAAAAACATTAAAAAAATAGGAAAAAGATATTCATCATTCATGTTCTTCTCAGGACTAATGTTTCTGCTGCTGACGCTGTGATAATGTTTCCTGCTGTAACATCTGTGGAATGAGAAACAGCTGAATAAAGAAATAAAAAAAAAACAAGTTTAACTTTTAAATAAATAAATAGCACGTTTAAATGATTAAAAAAACTGCTTAAAATGCTAAAACGTCTGCATCATTTGAACTTTTATTATGTTAAAACATCTAGAATAATTTAATGTTTATCCTGAATTTATTTGTTTCTTCAAAAAAAAAAAAAAAAAAAAAAAAAAATCTGACTAGTTTTTCTACATAATTTAAGGGCAGGGTAGAATCAGTGTCAGTTTCATGTGCAGAAAACACAAACTGACCAGCTGTTTAGTATACTGTATCTTAGCTTAGCCCACATAACATTAGCCTGTTGTTGTCGTTTTCACACAAAGTTTCTATTTAATCTGTAGAGTGTCCTCTGAGGCTGAACCCTTCTGAAGTTGACCCCAGTCTGACACAAACCATGTTACAGTCACTAAAACACATAAACACCCAGCGAACAAACGTTTTCTCCCAGAACCCCTGCTGATTTTTCACTGTGCAGTCTCAGTGTTTAAGTTCATTAAATTGTGCTTGTTAGCGGTCAGGATAACAACAATGTAAACCGTCTGGAACCCTGAGGAAAAACTAAACCTAAGTATAAGTTGACAGAAGTTTCAAGATGCTGTTTGAAATAGGCATTTTAGTCAATTCATCTTTTTATTCTTCTTCTGTTTATCTATGGGCAAAATGTGGAGGCAACAGGCCCAGGAGAGAAACCCAGACATTCCTCTCATCAACAACATTCTCTGGCTCCAAATGGGGACCTCAAGGTAGTCCCGGGTCAGAGAGAATATACAATCCTTCCAATCAGTTTGGGGGCTACATCATGGTCTCCTCCCAGTGGAATACACCTTTTAGGAGGGAGGCATCCAGTCAGATGTCTGAACTAGCTCAGCTGACTCCTTCTGATGCAGAGGCTCTGCTCCAAACTGACCCCAGATGACACTGAGTCTGTGAAGGCACATCAGAAAACAGTCAGTGATAAGAAGTAACCAGACTCACCACATCACTTCGCTGACTATCAGACAAATGCAGCAAGCAAGAGTTGAGTTTAACCAGACCCCACAGCATGGCCTCAGACAGGCTGTCACAATCAGGTTCAGCACCGGACAGCTCCGCTGGACAGCTCACCTCGACAGGAGCAGATGGCAGCCTGGGGTGTGGTTCCTCCCCCGTTAAGCAACATCCATACCAGACAAAAGAAAACGTCTACAGAATCAAGCTGCAACATATTATTGCTGAACCCGGTTGTAGTGAGTGGAGTTCACTGTGTTCGTTGGCCGTTAAGACTGATGGGTCTGACTGTTTCTGTACAGATTTCAGAAAAGTTAACAGCATCACAAAGCCAGACTGCCACCTGCTTCTTCAGATGGAGGACTTTGTGGATCGGGTTGGTTCAGCAGCTTCTGTTCAAAGGTTATTGGCAGTTCCCACTGATAGAGCGGGCCAAGGAGGTAACCGCATTTGTGACTGCCAACGTGTTTCTACAATATAAGTTGATGCAATTTGCTGTACGTATGCATCAGTAACTTTTAAGTGTCTGGTAAATAACGTTCTGTCTGGGGTGAGGGGCTGTGAAGCCTATTTGGATGGTATTGTTGTGTACCCTGAGTTTTGAGGAGAACACATAAAACAAGTAAAAATAGTGTTCCAAAAACTGGCCACTGCCAACTTGACTTTAAACCTCTCAAAATGTGAATTTGGGCATGCCACTGTAGATACCGGAGAAAGCTGGTGGGAAATGGACAGGTTAGACCAGTAGACTCAAACGTTGAGGCAATTTCCCCCTTTCTTATTCCCACTTCATGACGTGACTTGTGTCGCTTTCTGGGAATGGCAGGTTATTACAGGGGTTTCTGTCGGAACTTTTCTAATGAGCCCGAAAGTCAAATTTGAATTTGTCTGGTCACCTGACTGCCAGCATTCTTTTGAATGCATTAAGGTGATCTGAGCAATGCACCCATCTTTGCGGCAACATCTTACACCATGCCTTTTAAACTGGTGGTAGATGCCAGTGATGCAGGAGCGGGTGCAGTCCTTCTACAGGATGGTCTTGATGGCATAGAGCACCTGGTGTGCTACTTCTCAAAAAAATGTAATTGACACTAAAAGGTGTACCCAACAATTGAGAAGGATGTACTCTCGCTTATCATGGCACTGAAACATTTTGAGGTTTATGTTGGCTCATCCACATGTCCAGTTACTGTCTATACAAACCACAACCCACTCACGTTCATCTGGCAAATGTGTAACTCCAACCAGCGACTGATGCGGCGGGCACTTTGCCTACAGTCCTTCAACTTGGACGTAAAACACATAAAAGGTAATGGCAACATTTTGGCTGACACACTGTCCCATTCCTTACGCTGATGCTGTGTTATCCCACCACTCAGAATTTAGGGGTGGATGTGTGACGTGTCCCTGCGTCAATTATGTCCGTGTGTGTGTGTGTAACCAATTAATGCTCTCTCTCTCTGTACAGCTGATTGACTGAGGGTGGCTTAAAAGGACAAGCTCCGCCTGCTGGACGAGCGAGGGAGGCCAGAGGAGATGTTGGTCTGATGGTCGATGGTTTTGTTCTCCAGCCTCGCTCCCGCTCCGACTACAGACTATTGCACTTTTGTCACACTTGTTGACGAGCTATTTGTTGTTGGGACTGGGAGTCACCTGTGTAGTTTGTTTACTTTTTTTTTGTTTGTTTGTTGTAGGGCTAGTCCCTGGGTCATAGGGTGAGGGGAGCGGCCTAAATCTGACGGCCAACTGCTGGTTGGTTCAGGGCTTCTCCCTCCTTTGTTTGTTTTAGCAAGACTTCCCAGTCTGAATTTATGTTTGGATGATTGACTCATAAATAAAGCTTTATCTAAAAACTGTACAATCATCTGGGCATCATATGTTGTGTGTCCTGCCTTTTTCCTGGACTTATCAGGACCATAACAACCTCATTTTATCTCCAAGGCTGAGCCCAGCCATGGTATGAATGGATGGATCTCAATTCAGCTCCTTGTATACAGAATCTCTCTTTTTTTTTTTTTTTTTGGTAATGATCCGTATCTCATAACCATGAGAGGTAACTTTTAAAATGAATTAAACAAAGATGGAGCAGTAAATGAAGAGCTTTGCCTTTCAGCTCTATTCATTCTTAACCACAACAGACTGGAGCAATGTCCTCATTACTCCAGACAAGGCCCCGATTTGTCATTTCATCCCCTTTCCATTTTACCTTCACTTATTAACAAAACTCTCAGATGCTTAAACCCCTCCACTTGAGACAAAAAAGCATCTTCTACCTGGAAGGAGCATTTTATTTGTTTCCAGCTGGGAACCATCAAATCAAACTTCCAAATTACATAAATACTGCACCCTATTAAAGTCATTTCACTTTTTGTTGGTTAAAATAAAAAAAAAAAAAAAAAAAAAAAAAAACAATTGTGTGGTGGAAAAAAAATGTCTGTGAGTTATAATTAAAGAAACTAACAAAAATACAAAAAGAAGTAAACTTAAGTCCTGGACACAACTTAAATTGCCATAAACTGGCAACACAATGATTAAAACATGATTAAGGGAAAAAAAATATCTGGAAATAAACAACATTTTTTGTTTTAGCCTGCTTAAAATACTGAAAAGACAACTATTAAAATGAAGACTAAGACCTTGTATGTGCCGTTCATTAATCAGCAGGAGCCAGATGGCGGGGCAATAGCACACTTTCCTGCCTCCAGTTTTATCAAGAAGCAGGCTGAGTCAGTGGAGTGAAACTGTATTGACACATAAATGAAAAACCAGAGCCGTTTGAGAAGAGAAGAGGAGAGGAGAGAAGAGCAAGAGAGAAAAGATGGAGTGATGAACAATAAAGGAGATGAAGGAAAAGCATCCTCTGTTATTCTTTTCTTGATAATAGAAACATAGCCCCTAATCACAGACTTAACACCACCGCTTTAGACTGAGCTGGAGGCAACGCTGCAACTGAACAACTAAAGAAAGGAAGAATTTTGTTTCTTAACTGGTCTGATTTGTAATTGTCATCCAGCTTCACCCCTCTCCACCTCTATTCCTCCCTGAAACTGAAAGAAAGCAGGTATATTGAAAAGAGGGTCTGTGCGCTGGTGATAACAACGTTGGCTTTGTTCCCTGCTGGAATTGGACAAGCATTTCCAGCCGCCAACCAGCACAACAATTAAACAAGCTCAGTGTTTCAGGCTGCATTTACGACACACTGCAATCTGGCAGAGACTTTTCTTAGAATCAACAAGGTTTCAACGAAGCCGCTGCTGTAGGCAACGCTGTGCTCACTGATAGCAACAAATTGGTTTAAACCGAGAGCCATACCTGTTGCAGACTAAGCTCTGTGCATTGTCTGCCATCATTTTCTGAACACAAATACAGCCTATTAAAAATAAATTAAAAAATAAAAATAACATATACCACATCCTGCTGGCACCTTAATGGACACACAAGCCTACACACATCTACAAGCCACCTCCATTAGTGCTGACCAATGGGCCGTGTCATATGCACCGGAAGAGTGTCCAAGAGTGAAAATGGGGCATCCAGCCCTAAACGGACATTTTCCCACAAAGCTTATAACAATTCACACTTGGTTTAGAGCAGGTATGTCTGGTAGATCAATGTTTAACTTGCACAGTAACAGAAAGGACATGAACAACTAGTAGCTTTCTTTTAGCTAAGTGACAAAAGCAATGGATTATGTAGGTAAACTTCATTTTAAGTTTTATTGCTGTTCCAAGCACAAACTACCATATTTTTTGCCATATAAGTCACTTTTTTTTTTGCATAATTTACATTCCTTGTGACTTATACGCCAAAGCTACGTATTTATGGATTTTTTCCCCCCCATATTTATAAACAAATTTTTGGCTGAGATATGACCGTTTTCATTCATTCTGACTGAAAATATTGAACACTATCATTTTCAGCTGCTAGATGGCAGTCGAGTAGGCATTCAGTTGTATCATGTAATAGGTAAAAGTGGCTATTAATGACACAGCCAGCTTGCCATAGTCTGCCACCGTTGTCTACCAAGAGCAACCGAATCAGCTGCATTGCAGTGTGCTGTCCCGGCAAAATGCAACTGATTTGACCATCAAAGTGCGTAAAAGTTCAACTGAGACACATCTTTACTATAAAGTCGAGCTAACAAATAATTATTTTAAGAGTTTATCTTTTTAAATTTTGAAGAAATGGGCCGAGTCGCCCTTAACGTTCCTGCATATTGGCTTTTCAAAACGCAGCTGATTTGACCATCAAAGTGCATTTATTAAGCAAAAGTTAGACAGAGACACAACTTTACTATAATTTCGAGTAAACAAATAATTGTTTTTAAGTGTTAATCTTGTTAAATTCATGTTAAAGTCTTCCCGTGTATGCTCCTGTGGCCGCCATTTGGCAGCCTGTTGATTTTTGGCACAACACAGGCCCGCATTTCTGGGTCCGGCCCACATTTCTGGGTTGTCAGTGGTGACGCGTAACAAACGTGACGTGTCAGCGGTGACGCATAATAGATGTGACGTATACGCCAACGCGATGTATATGGCAAAACAACATATTTTTGGATTTTTCCACTTTATTTGACATATTTGGACTGATGCGACTTATAGGGCGGTGCGATGTGTACGACGGAAAATATGGTACTCACAATACGCTGTGATTTTATTTTTTTTTTTTTTTGTGGTTCTTTATTCTTTGTCACAGATCAAGTTAGACTTTATTCACTACTAAACAAACACAGAGTTCAATATTACAAACATCAGCTAGCGCAAAGACAATCTCTTTAATAACAAACACGAGTTTATTCTACACACTGGTGTCCTGTCTGTGAGGTTTGTTATGTAAAGAACATCATCTACTCATAGTGAATGCTGGCTATTGCTACTGGACTATTTTCTTTATGATTTCCACTTTTTTCAAAACAGCACCCTCAATGTCCGTATTGCTGCTTCCGTCTTTTCCTTTTTGCATTTTTTTTTTCAGAACTGCCCCCCATTTTTTGAATAGGACTGTAATTTATTATCTCTTGCTATATGAACATTTTGTTTGCAACATCTCCATCATATCTAGGTTTTTAATTAAGTCAATTATCACTTTTGGCCTGCCACTAGTAGCATCAATAGCAATATTCTACTGTATTTTTTTACTCAATAGCTCATTTAGATAGTTCATACTAAATTACTAACTTATTTAGGGTTGTCAACCCTTATTTGAAACTACTGATCAATCAATTATCATTAAGCAAATAAATGCATGCTATGGTTAAAAGGGGGAAAACAGCAACTGATGCTAACAAAACAGAATTTATGTACTGTAGTTGTAAATAATGAAATTGTGCCTTGAAACATTTGTAGGCAAGATTGGTGGAATAGCAGCAAGAGGAATTAGTGCTTCTTGGATCTTTTAATGGAAAATGCCCATTAGTTTGTCACTGTACTGTATCCCCAGGACCCAGCAAAGCTCTTCTTTAAATTAACTCTTGGAAAATCATGGTAATTGATGCATTTAGCAAAGAGCTACAGACACAAGTGAGGCCGTTCAATATTTACCCTCAAAGACAAACTTAAAGAGTCAGCTGAAAAAAAACGTATTTTACAGCTTTTTTTTTTTTTTTTTGACAAAACAATTCAAAACACTTTAAATTAAAATAACTGTCTGCATTGTACAGTTGTAGGTTAGTACTGTCACCTCAGAGTAGCATACTTTTGGGTGGGACAAGTTTTCATGTTCTCCCACATGTTCTTTTTTAGGGGAGGTTGGTGTTGTTTTGTTTCCTTTCACAAGTCAAAAGCATGTGTGTGTTAACTGGTGATGCCTAATAGTCCTTGGCTATGCCCATCTTGTTCATCTCAGTGATCCTGCAATAGGCTGGCAACCTGCCCAGGATCTATCCAGCCTCACCCAATGATGGATGGAAACAGGCACCAGTTCTCTATGCTGCTAAACAGGAACAAACGGTAAAGCAAAATAAAGGATGGATGATTAAATGACCTAATAATCCATCAAAAAGTGGGTTGCCTTGTTGTGTACTGTACAGTGAACTTTTCACATTTTAACAACAACAACAAAAAAGTTACTTTGAGAAGTCCAGCATCAGCACCGACCATCAGGGCCAATGCTAATGGTCACCACCTACACCTGAGAGTAAACTCTGGTCTTTTCAATGAAATGCCATGTTTAACCATGTATTTAAAAAAAAAAAAAAAAACTGTACTTATATAGTACCTTACTGTCAAAGCAAGATACTCAAAGCTCTTTACAACACAATCTGTGCTCTCATTTACCCATTCACACATCACTTTACTAGATCTATACAAAGCTAAACTGAATCTGTAGAAACTAATCAGAGTGTTGATCACATTCATAGACTGATGGGACACACATCAGAGGCAATGAGGGGTTCAGTGTCTTGCACAGAGAAACTTCAGCATGTGACTGCTGGTGGAATTGAACCCCATTCTCTCCCATTGGAAGACAACTGCTCTAACCACTCAGCCACAGCTGCATGTAGATACAGTTTATCATTAAAGAAACCAGTTTAAGTTCTTACTGACACAGTTCACTCTCCAAGAGGCATTCCCACCCCCCACATATGGAAGGAAACACAAAGATCAACAGTAACAATCAGTTTGTGTGTCGGAAAAGGATGTGCCATGACGCAAGATCTCCAGCTTAGCCAGTCAGTTTTCAGTATCACCAGAGGGTCACTTTGAGTCCAGCTAGATCTCCATGGTAACCAAGGTTAAACTCATAACCAGCTCCAGAGCACCGGGTATTAAAGCACGTTTCATAATGTCGTAAAGTCTGATGTTTTACTTTATGACTTGCACTGAAAGCTGTGCAGACACAAACCTTTCACAATAAACTTGTTTTAGACTTTAATTTTAACTCTTACAGCCAAGTGGATTAGTCTAAATCCAAAGAGGCAATCGAAGCAAGCACAGAAATGAAGAACTCACATGTAGCTTTGTGTGTGCGTGTGCGTGTGTGCGCATGTGTGTGTGTGGGAGGTACTGCCACTGTCACAGTGCTGCACTCACAGCTGCTGGTAATTCAGCAATCAGTGCTAATGTGTATTTATCTCTCCTGCTGGGAAACTGTGGCCTCCTTTACTGATTGCATATCCAAGAATTATCACCTGTGCAGAGCTCCACCAGCTATCCATCATCAAGTTTGTCCTTCCTGAGTTCTTAGGAACTCCTAGCCTTATTTGTGTTTTCAGAATGGTTATACGAGACAACCTTTACAAACCATTTCATTCATGCACTATGTACACATACACATAAACAGTTTGTAAAAAAAAGTAATCTTTGTGTGATTAGGACTTCATGCATACTAAAACAAAGGACAGATGTGTCCATATCTCCTCTGTAGAGACATGTTGATGACTGACTGACTTGAAGAACCACATGTCAAAAAAACAACACCCAAAAAGTGTGTGCATTGGTCAGAAAACTTATCATGGTTGATCCATAGGGTGAAATATACAACTCAAGGGTTTATTAGCTGCCACAGCTCATAAACCACTAAAGAAACTACCACATAAATGGATATAACTCAGTCATTTTTATATATATCGAGCTGAAATTTGCTGTCGCAGCTGACATTGATTTTCAACGTGTACTTTAAATGCTAACTGCAAGACAATTTAAAAGATATTGAGCTAAGATTGGAGAAGCTGAGAGTCATTCACAACATATACTCTCAAAAAGGGCTGGAACTCTTTCATTTCTCAATCTTAAACAAGTTTAGTCCAAAACTCTGTCATGAAAGGCTTTTGGATGATATGCACTCTGATACAAAAATGCTAGTCATGTAATTTATAACTAAATAAATTGCATTTCCTGCAACAATGCAGTGTGAATGCTTATTGCAGAAGAACTTGCTGAAAAACAGCTGAAATTAGTTTACAAAACGCTGAAATATAGCTGAGTGGGAAGAACAAGTCACCGGCAAGTTAGCAGAAGAAACCAAAAAGAACACACATTTGTTGGATTAGGTTTAAATAAGCAGAAATGAGTACGAATGTTAGGAAATTAGCTAAAAAATGCTGAAATTAACTCCGGTTTCCTCCCACAGACCAAAAACATGTACGTTAGGCTGATTGGTGACTAAATTGTCCCTAGGTGTGAGTGAGAGAGTAATGGCTGTTTGTCTTGTTTGTCTCTATGTGGCCCTGTGATGGACTTGTTGCCTGTCCAGGGTGTACCCCGCCCTTCGCACACTGATTGCTGGACATGGGCACCGGCGAACCCATGACCCAAAATGGAAGATGTGGGCAAAGAAAATGGATGGATGGATGGATTGATGCTGAAATTATATTTAAAAAAAAGAATAATAACTGAAAAGTACCTGAAAAAGGTAAAAAGAAGCTTAAACATCCAGAAGGAAGTGGAAAGAGCTGGAATGAGCTCGAAAAATGTGGAAATAGCTGAAAAAAAGCTAAAATTAACATAAAAAAAGCAAAATAGTAGCTGAAGAGCTGAACAAGCTTAAAGGATCATAACAAGCTGAAATGAGTAGAAATAATTTAATGAGGCTGAAAGTAGCAGAAATTACCAAGAAAAACTAGAATTCATCTGAAAAAGCTGAAATTAGCTAAAAATGCTAAAAAGCTAGCTGATAAGGTAGAACAAACTTCAATTAGCATTTTTTTAATTATAAAATGAATGAATAAATAAAATAAAATAAAAATAAATAAATAAAAATTAGCATAGGAAAGCAGAAAGAAGACATATTTGCACAATTAGGCCGAAAGAAGCAGAAATTAGCTCAAAACGTGGAAATTATCTGAAAAGAGCTGAAATTTGCTACAAAATAACCCAGCTGAAAAGTAGCAAAAAAGCAGAAAGAAGCTTAAATTACCAGAAGGAAGTTGACAGTACATTTGAACTGAAATAGGCTGAAAAAAGTTTAAATGAATGTAACAAAGCTGGAATAAGCTGAGGAAGCTAAAATTTGCATAAAACATCTAAGTAGTAGCTGAAATAGCAGAAAAAGCTGAAACGTGCAGAAATAAGATGAAAGGAGCATAATAAGCTGAAACTAGCAGAAAGAATCAGAAAGGAGCACAAAACAGCTGAAAAAGCAGCTGAAATTAGATGAAAGTAGCTGAAAAAAAGTTTAAATTTTCCCAAGGAAGCTGAAAGAAGCTTAACCAGAACAAAACTCGAAAGGAGGAAATAAATGTCAGAAAAGGCTAAATATTTAAAAAAGCTACAGTTGCACCAATAAGTCATAGCACATTTTCTGCTGACAGAGCTGAACATTTTCATATATAATTTGATGAAACAGCACAAAACTTGTGGAACGAGAAAGATGCTGAAGTATGTACGGAAGAATAGAGTGAATGCTTCATAAACATTCACACAGGGAGAGAGTACACTTACCGGCATTATAGTAACGGTCCAGCTTCTCCCACAGGGGTTCATCCTCATGCTCGAGGTTAGCCAGTTTCATAGGTTCATAGATGGAACCTGAGGACAGATATGTCTTTATTATACACAGTTCTTTACGCAGACTCATGACAGCCTTCTGTAAAAACGATGCCTCAATAGTGTGTCTTTAGGGATATTTATACATGTAGGTCAGTCATTTTCCCTCACCAGCATATACACTCTAAGAAATGGACTCGGTCAATATTAACTTGTTTTTTTTACATATACAGTATATAAAAGAAAAAGAGAGGATTTAAACAGACACACAATTGGTAAATTCAGGTTTTGTTTTCACTGCAACACATTGCATTACAGAGGGCTCAGCACACACACACACACAAAACAACAGCCATGCCAAGAGCTACAAATTCAGACAGTAATGTGCAAGTCCACCAGGCATTTCCCTTTGAGCTGAGAGAGCGCAGGGAACCCCTCTCTGTTGGGCTTTCTCCATTTTTCAGATTTTTTTTTTACTTTGTTAGATTTGCATTTTAATAGGTTTGACCTTGGGTCAATACCACAGGTACAGAAAAATTCACACTCTTACTCAAATTAGCATAATTTCCATCAGCTTAAAAGTTGCTAGGGACAAAGCCAGTCTTTTTTTTTAACACTTTAAATGAGCACAGTGGAATAATTTTCATCTTGAACATGAGAATAGAAAAAATAGTGAGCTTTCATTGACTGGTTTTAAACAATACCCACGAAGGCCTCTAAATCTCACTTCATTGATGCTGTGAATGCGTTTTTGTGCTGCTTTGGGATCTTCCAGGCTTGCAGCAGACGGACAAGACGCATCATAACAAGGCTGCACAAACTGGGGATTGCGATATTATAACTGCATTTTGCAATGACAGTGTCTTCTAATCCTGAGGTTGTGGGTTCCAGCCCTGGTTGTGTCAGAAAGGGCATCCGGCAGAAAATAATTGCCAAATCATTCGTGCAAGTTTGCTCGATGTGGCAACCCCTGAAGAAGTGAGCAGCTGAAAGTACTTACTTTTACAGCAATGACAATGTCAGTTGTGATAAACCCACATTTCTTTAATTTCTCTCTTATATTTGTATTCTTGTACTTGACAGCACAACACTTGTGCTTCAGTGTTTTGACCACTATAATCCAGCTGTGAAACTTCTATTTGATAGTCAAATATAATAGTGGTAAACAGTCTGTACCTGAGATTAATTTCAGTCCTTTTGATACTGATATTGCTCACATTGATATTTTGACTGTGAAGCACCACATCATACCGTAAGTACAGTGGTCCCTCGCTACTTCACAGTGCATTTATTGCAGAATTGCTCTATTGTGGTTTTCCAACATAAGACTGGACTGACACACAATTGATGGATGAGCCGCAGAAACGGCATGTAATTTTTATATAAAATAAATTATTTTCAATTATTTAACACCTATAAACTTCCTGCTGCGGCTGTTCTTGTGCAGAACAGAGAAGTGGGCGTGGCACAACTACTTGTACTACCGTACTATTCCTACTTCGGGATTTTTCACTTATTTCGGGGCTTCAGGGTGCGGATCCCCTGCAATAAACGAGGGACTACTGTACTTTGTAAAGCAATGGAACTTTACCATGTAATTGTTGTTTTATATAAACTTATGAATGAAAATTATTAAAATAAATGCATACATTTTTCATGTCTAAATGATTTTAGGAGCTGTTGTGTTCATAAACCCATTTAAGGTATATTAATATTATCATTCAACTCAAAGTTCGTCACACTGACAAAACAACAACAGGTTGATAAAGTGATGTGTGAATTAATTTGAAACTAAACTAAAAAGTAAGATTTTATTCTTCCTAGTATAAATGTTCAAGATCAACCAGAGGTGTCTGTGTGCTGTTATTGTATGAACAAGCCCAGCTCTGAAAAAGTAGGAACATCGTTTAAAGTATAAATAAAAACAGGACTAAATGATTTGTAAATATCATAAATCATAATGTATAGAAAAGTTAACATATTAAACATATTAAATGTTTAAGCTAAGAAAGTGTATCGTTCCAGAAAAAAAAAAAAAAAAAAGAAGATACTGAAACATTTTTGGCAGTGATGTATCTTTAAAAAATACAAGAACCAAAAAATAAAAAAAAAAATAAAAAAAAAAATAAAGAAAAAAAAATAAAGAAAAAAAAACACTGTGAAAAGTGTTATAAATAAAGAAAATAGCTGGAAAAGCATTTTGAAATAAATTAGCTTAACTGGCAACAAGCCAATAAGAAGATTGAGGATTTAAAAAAAAAAAAAGCATTTTATGGAAGTTGAAATTCTTAAACATTTTCAGATTAAAGTCTCCCAATAAAATAGTAGAAAGACAGAATATCTTATCATCTACAGTTCATGATATATATTTAAATAAATCAAGAGTCTAGTCTATGTGTGCCAAGATCTAAGTTAAAGTGGTCATATTGGAGCTCACAGTCTTCAGAGCTTCAGGCAGAACTGCAATAAAACCAGGTCTGACTTTGTTCTGGACATCACTATATGGGCTCAGGAACACTTCTACAAATCAATGTCAATTAAGTTCACTGTGCCATTCAAAAATGTTGACTACAGCTCTATCCTGCAAAGAAGAAGCTTTATATGAACACAATCTAGAAACAGTGATCTCTGCTCTTCACCAGAGCACATTTAAAATGGACCAAGGAAAAGTGTAATATTTCTGTGGTCAGACAATAAGGCATTTGAAGATCATTTTTGGAAACCATGACTATCTTATTCTCAGTACTAAAGAGGAGTGGGCCCATCTAGACTGTTTTCAGCACACAGCTCTTCAGCCTGCCTCTATGATGGTATAGGGGTGCAATAGTTTCTATGACGTGGAAAGCTCACACATCTGAAAAGGTGCCATCACTGCAAAAAAAAAAAAAAAAAAAACAAACAAACAAAAAAAAAAAAAAAAAAAACAACAAAAAGAAAAAAAACAAACAAAAAAAGTATATATAAAGTTTTAAAGAAAAAATGTATATCTA
>JARVLU010000599.1:24947250-24957433 GCA_031762415.1 Simpsonichthys santanae | reverse complement strand
GATGCCCAAGAACCTCACCTCATGAACTCTCCGAATCTCAGATCCGTCAATCAAGAATGGTACATTAATTGATTTATCTTTATTACTAAATATCATATAACTAGTTTTATCCAGATTCAACGTTAATTTATTAACCTTAAACCAAGTTTGAATTTTTTCAAGTTCCATCATCATTAATTTTAAAGTCTGTTCAATGTTGGTACCACAACCAAAAAAAGTGGTGTCATCAGCAAAAAGAATACACTTAAGGAGTCCTGAGACCTGTACCAAATCATTTATATATAATATAAATAATTTTGGTCCTAGTATCGATCCTTGAGGAACTCCACAAGTAATAGTGCTGAGCTCAGATTTCACCTCATCCATTTGCACAAATTGTTTCCGATCACTCAAATAACTGCGTATCCATTGCAATGCCAATCCTCTAATTCCATATCTATGTAACTTATCAAGGAGTATATTATGATCAACTGTATCAAACGCTTTTCTTAAATCAACAAATACACCCACACCATACTGTTTATGATCAACCGCTGTAGTTAATAATTCCATCAACTCCATCAGAGCCATAGATGTGGAATTTCCTGCTCTGAACCCATATTGACTGTCAGAAAGAATATTATGTTTTTCAATAAATCGATCCATCCTGATTACAAACAATTTCTCCAATATTTTTGAAAATTGTGGTAATAATGATATTGGTCTGTAACTATTGAATTCAGATTTAGCACCATTGCAGCACAGTGGTTCCCAACCTTGGGGGCTCGACCCCCATGAGGAGGCTCTAGAGAACACAGGGGGGTTACATATGCTTAGAGGTTGTAAAAATATAAATTTATTGTCTGTGTAACAACTTTAAAAAAATATGCTTTTATTTTTAATTATAATGTTTGAAATTTCACCAAATTCTGATTAACGCTGAAGAACCCTCATTTTGATTATGTTTGAAGAGTATTCTATAACGTATTATGTTTAAAACTAAAATCTGTACTGTCACTTTAAGAGCACTTTGTTATTACATCAGTACTTAGCATCCAGCTCTCAGTTGGCAGCGCGACTGCCTGAGAGGAGGCAGGAAGTTATCGTTGCGCTTGGTTAAGCTCATGTTTATAACATAAATGAAAGCACATGCAGTTGTAAATGTTTAAACGTATAAAAACACACAGAGGAGTCATTTTTCTAACAACATAAGAACATTTGTCCCTAGTTTAGAACAGACATCCATCCTTCCATCCATTATCTTCCGTTTGTTCCAACGTTGGGTTGCGGGGGCAGCAGCTAGAGCAGGGAAGCCCAGACATCTCTTTCCACAGCCACCTCTTCCAGCTCCTCTGGGAGGATTCCAAGGCATTCCCAGGCCAACCAGAAGACATAGTCTCTCCAGCGTGTCCTGGGTCTCCTCCTAGTTGGACATGCCCTAAGCACCTCCCTAGAGAAGCATCCAGGGGCATTCTTACCAGATGCCTGAACCACCTCAACTGGCTCCTCTCGATGTGGAGGAGCAGTGCTTCTACTCCGAGTCTCTCCCGCATAAACGAACTTCTCACCCTATCTCTAAGGGAGAGTCCAGTTACCCTGCGGAGGAAACACATTTCAACCGCCTGTATCCACGATCTCGTTCTTTCGGTCACTACCCAGAGCTCGTGACCATAGGTGAGGGTAGTCAATAGGAACATAGACCGACCGGTACACAGAGAGGCTTTGCTTTACAGCTCAGCTCTCTCTTCA
Organism: Simpsonichthys santanae; assembly: GCA_031762415.1. Taxonomy (NCBI): domain Eukaryota; kingdom Metazoa; phylum Chordata; class Actinopteri; order Cyprinodontiformes; family Rivulidae; genus Simpsonichthys; species Simpsonichthys santanae. Next base: position 24,955,705 of record JARVLU010000599.1, on the reverse strand, counting down.
CCATAACAGACTGGTACAGAGTCTGCAATACTGCAGATGCTGCACCAATCCATCTGTCAATCTCACGCTCCATTCTTCCCTCACTGGTGAAGAAAACCCCAAGATACATGAACTTCTCCACTTGAGGCAGAACCTCACCCTCGACCTGAAGAGAGCAATCCACCCTTTTTCTGGTTGAGGACCATGGCCTCAGATTTGGAGGTGCTGATTCTCAACCCAGCCACTTCACACTCGGCTGTGAACTGCTCCAGTGAAAGCTGAAGATCACGGCACGATGACGCCTACAGTACCACATCATCTGCAAAGAGCAGAGATGGAATCCTGTGGCCACCGAACCAGAAACCCTCTGCCAGCTGGTTGCACCAAAAAATTCTGTCCATAAAAGTTATGACCAAAATCTGTGACAACGGGCAGCCCTGGCAGAGTCCAACTCCCACCCTGAAGGGGTCTGACTTACTGCCAGCAATGCAAACCAAGCTCTCGCACACTTGTAAAGGGACTGAACAGCCCATAGCAACGGGCCCCCAATCCCATACTCATGGAGCACCCCCCACAGTGTACACCGAGACAGAACAGACATTTTTATTACTATTGGTGATGGTGAAAGTCAGGAATACTTTCAGGAACAAGCCGTTGACATCAGAAAGCCTTTGAAAGAGCAGGTAGTGATTTGCACAGAGCCACAGAAGCATCTTTTGAGTGTTCCCTTTTAATCGCTAAGACTAAAAATCTGCACAATATTGCAGAAACCTTCTGAAACCACCTGCCTGAGTTGATGTGTGGAGCTCAGTGGATAAAATGAAAACTGTCCTGCTTTCTAACACTGTCAGAGTCAGTCAGAGTCAGAGTTTATTTATTGTCATTTTTTTAATTATTTATTCATTTCTTTATTGTCATATTGTCAAGGACATACCGTAATAGATAAAATAGCTGAAAATTGCAAAACTCAGTAAAACAGTTTTTAAGATTACTCTGTTGTTAGTTTTTAAAGAAAAGTTATGTAATTCTCCAAATCGTGTTCTTGTAGTTGCTATTTCTGTTGTACAGCTACCAGTTGATACCTTTTTACAAATACCGGTAAGTTTGTAACTATTTATTTTATTACAGTGCAGTATTTACTTTCTATATTTAACTACTAATATTAATTATAATATTTACTTTATTATTTTATCAATTTGATGATGAGATTAATCTGATTGAGTCTTTTGGGAAAGGGGGGTAGCGAGGGATTGGGGGTCGTGTCTCAGATTAGCTAGGAAGTAAGAAGGGGGTCTTTGAGGAAAATAGGTGAAGCTTCTTAAGCAGGGACAAAGTCTTGTCCAACTTTTTAGAAGGAAGAAGAAAATGAATGTTGTCTTTTATAGAAAGCATTTTAATGACTGTGTAACCTTATTAGCCACAACATAGTTTGTATTAATTGTTTATTTTGCTTTTCACACTTGATATTATTACTTGATTATACTTTATCCATTTATTTTTACTATTCACTTTGTCATTGTGGGAGCTCTCATTTCATTGAGAAGTATGTGTTTCACTGCTGACAGCTGTGACATTTCTTCAGAATGCCAAAGGCTCTCCCTTGCTCCAGCTGAGGTATGAAGCAGACGGGGGGTTAAAGACAGAAGGAACAAATCGATGCAGACAAACACAGACTGATAAGCTGCAGGATGAGAAACTATGAACAAACATACAATATACACACATACACAACCAAAATGCACACACTGTTGTGTTTTAATCCATTCCACTTTGCTTTATTACTGTCAGCATCTTTCAAACTCAGCCTCTCGCTCTCTCTTTCTCTCATTCTCTCACAAAGTGGACTTTTTTTTTTTTTTTTCAAACCTCAGCCCCATAAATAACACGTTTTGATCAGATGGCTCTGTGACTTTTCTTGAACTTCTTCTTGAAGCAGCTCTGAGGGCATAAACCACACGTGTGTGTCATTGCTGTGGCATTCACTGCGTCCCTTTGACAGCCACAGCAGAGGAAGAGTCACAGCTTGTTTGCTGGCTAACAGGCTAACAAATAAAACTCTCAGGGACAGTGGAGACATGGAGTAAAACAATCACTTCATCCTCCATCTCTCTCTATTCTTTTTAGACAATTGTCTTTTTACTTTTTTTTTCTTTTAGCGTTTCATAGCAGGTTTTTTTCCCCGTTTTGTTCTTGTTTTTCCCCTGCAGAGATAATGCATTCTTACATTCTTTGCATTTCTTCCCACCCAAAAGAAAAAGGCAAAAATATACCTAATGGATTGGAGCGTGGTGGTAGTGGTGATGGAGATGACTGTGTACATGCACATAACACGCAGCATATCCAAAGATAATTCAGCGGATGGGGTTCTGGCTGTCAGATCAGCTCTGCAGCGGTCTGGATCAACTCCTACTGCAGGAAGGCCTTTTTACAAGTTCAATGAGGGAGTGTTGTACCACTGCTGCTGGCCTCAGATTAGCCTTTAATATACAACAGCAGGATGTAATGTAGATACTAGGAGTGCAAGATAAGTTAGAGGGTTAAATCCAAAGAGGATTATTCTTGACAATGTTCTCTTCAAATAATTTAATTTACAATTTAAAAAGAAAATGTTGGCTTATCAGTCATCAAATCATTTGAAAGAGTTTAAACATAGCACTGTAAATAAAGCATAATTGCTAAAATGTGTGCAAGTGAAGTAAAAAAAAGTGTTTGGTAAATGTTAAAACTACAGAGGCTTCTTAGAACTTCTGTTAAATAATCTCAGAGTGTTCTGCCATTGTTAGCACAGCTCTGTTGGTCAGTGCATGAGTGCAGAATAGAGCCTGTACAGCCTCAAACAGATTTTTATCATAACATGTTTGCATTATTCTAAAAGCGACAAACCACTGCTAAGTTCTATTTAGGCAAAGTATGGCGTTTGCATTATTTTGAGCCAAATCAGAGCAGAGAATTGTTTAATTCAAGTAAAGATTGAAATGATGGTGAGACTCAGCTGTGTCCCTTCAGCTAGCCAAGTGTCCTGGGTGCGACCTGACTAATGCAGATCGGTATAGAAATGTAACAAATAAGAATGTTTGTGTTTTGTAGAGCACAATGCAAAAAATATGTTGTTGTTTTTTAAATCTGTCCAGAGGACCTGACATAACTTTGTTAGCCTCAGACTGAGGAAGTCTTTTGGACTGAAGACGGAACGTTTCTACTTTTTTGTTTTGTTTTGTTTTGTTTTTTTGAATGTCCAGAGGACCAGACTAACTCCCCACTAGCTTTTTTTATATTTTTCTACCTGGATTATTGAGCATGCATCAGGATATTGTGTTGAGCAGGGGTTCTCAAACTTTGTGGGTTCAGGGACCCCTTACAGGGGAGAATAAGTTTGAGGGACCTCCTCATAATCATCATGTTTATTAAATTGTTTTCTTCAATTTATCTCTTTAATATGATGGAAACCACTTTAAAACTTTACCTATTCACTTAATGAACATTTCCACTCTTCTTTAAGGAGTGTAAGAGAAGTTAGAGGGTTAAATCCAAAGATAATAATACAGTAATAATTATTATTATTGTTATTATTATTTTTAATTTAATTTTATTTATTTATTTTTACAGATCCCCAAGCACCAGCTTGCAGACCCCCGGGGGTCCAGGGACCCTAGTTTGAGAACCACTGATGTAGAGCAGTTAAAATAATAATTGAAATGAAAATAAAATTTTGAGTATCAATTCAGATACTGGTTACATTAAGTAAAACTTTGTGGATGCTCGGTTGCTAAGACTTCTGTCTCATACACAGCAGTGGCAAAGTAAAAGTACCAACTACACTTAAAAAAAAAAAGTAATGAATACATATATATATAATGTCTTTTTTTTCCCCCTCAGAATATTTAATGCAGCTATGAGTCAGCAGCCAACAACTACATTAGGAAGATGTTGGCTGAACAGACTGATTAGGCGTTTACTCAGATGATGAACTAATTTATTTAACACTGGTTTAAAACTATCTAATCATTTAAAGCTCCTGCATGTGTTTATAAGTGCATATTTTCTGACATTTGTATTTTTCATTTAATTTTTACCTTTATGAACATAACTGTAATTCTTAATGTAATGTAACGTCTTATATGGTCGCAAGATCGTAAAGTCAGGGCTATGATGAGCTTATTATATGAGGCATGTCAAAGAAGGCTTTAAGAAAGTGTCTCACTAAGCTGTAACTGTTGGGAGACTGGCTGGTGAAAAAGAAATCCCTCAAAACTGCAGGAAAATTGCAAGAAAATGTAAGAACATTCAGCTATAGTCTCACTGAACTCCCTAGTGTTTGCTACCAAGTGTCCATTGAGCTGTGTGACCACACTTTGAATAGCTGTTTTTAAAATCATGGCTTATTTTTTGTTAAACTACATTCTTGGCAGCACTCAATTTATTTTATTTTTTTTCCACCTCCACCCTCCTCAGCTTGCTTTGTACCACCTTGGCAGCTGTCCCCACATTTAGAATTTATTCTACATGAGTACACTTTTGAAATCAAGACAAGCAGATTTGGACCAGTTTTTCAATTATGTATCACTAGTGTGTTTTTATTTTTAGACCTGGACATTTGCCTCAGATGTTAGCTGTCAAAGCAGATCTCCTGTGCAGGTGTCAAAATACAGATCTAGCACTTTTCAGACGGGTGGATTCAAATTTGTTTTGCGACTGGTTGGAAATGCCTTTGTCCATTTTGTGACTATTTCATGAGAGCTTTTCAAAATATTGAATATGTTCAAAATGTAAGTGATTGGACTGGGTGTCTCTGGGTCTCACACAAAGAAGTAGAGAACCCTGCTAAAGTCAAAATATATTTAATACTTTCAATATATTGTGTTCCAAATGCAGATCTGTTTTTTTTTTGGACTGGTGTGACATTCAAATGTTCTCTTGTAGATAGAAACTTGGCTTGAGATGACTGTTCTTTGATGCTAACTTCATTATCACAGAACCATAAAAAAATGTATAAGTTGTACGCTTGAAGTCAACATTACCTTTGTTTCTTACTAGTTTCCAAAAAGTGGTTTTGATAGGACAAATGAAAAGTTCAGGAACACATTTGCTTCTACCAGACAAAAAAGTCAGTGTTTCACTGTTATTGGGATTGGTGGCACAGAGGAGAAAGTGGGCCTGTGATCAGAAGGTCACGAGTTGCCTCCACCCTCATCAGCCCCACCCTGGGTCCTTGAGCAAGGCCCTTAACCCCCACCATCTGCTCCGCCAGGTGCCCTAGATAGCAGCTCCCTGCTCCATTCATATGGATATGGTAGCTCGGTGATCTTCGGTTGCATCAAGAAGGGCATCTGGGGTAAAAACAATTGCAAAGTCTTTGTGTGAGTTAGTTTGCTGTGGCGACCTCTGAGAAAGGACTCGGCCGAAAGAAGGATGGTAAATAAAACCTATAACATTTAAAAACACAAAAAAAAGACGACCATATTACTACCACTAAGACTTTTCTGCTTTCCTGAAGCCAAGCCCAACAATAGACCATGTGGAATGCAAACAGTTTGACAAGTCATTTCAGGAGGAATGTGCAGCAGGTGTAAATAATATACAATACATACAATTCTTGAGTCACATATCTAGGTCAAGGTCAAAGTTTCTTTATTGTCATTCTCATCACGTGGTACATGGGATGGAATGAAATTGTGTACACAGTGTCCACAGAATATGACTACTTCTGCAATTCTGCTAAGACTGGAGAAGATATACAGGTAGTCCTCGGGTTACGACGGTCTCGTTTTACGACGTTTCGACGTTACGACGCATCTCCCTTATTCACGTTATGCGGTTACGTCGGTTTTACGTCGGTTTTACATCGGTTTTACGTCGGTTTTACGTCGGTTTTTACGTCGGTTTTATGTCGGTTTTACGATGTTAAACGTCGTAACGCGGCGACGCAGCGGCAGAAGAATACAGTACGTGGTGCAGCGGCGGAGGAATACAGTACTGTACGGAGGAGGACGGCGTCACTAGCATCCCAGTAGGCCATTAGCCCTTCATTATGGCTCCCAAACGCAAGGAGGACTCTTCTGATAGCAGTGCATCAAGGAAAAGGAAGGCCATCACCATGGACTTACGTCAAAAATCGGTTTACGCGTTTAGTAAAACAAGTACGTCATATGTATTTACGTACGTTCCAACTTACGTCAAATTCGGTTTACGCCGCCGCGTGAGAACGGATCCACGTCGTAAGTCGAGGACTACCTGTACAGCTTTTGAGACAGAGTCTTGGTTGATAATGCTGCTATAAGAATTTTGTCCCATCTGTTGTATATTCAGCCACAGGGTTGGCTGAGCAGAGTCACTCAGTTGCTCTGCTTGACTGTTGATGTTCACCCATCTGTTCCGAGTTACTGATCATTGAATGTTCTCAGCTTACCTGTTGGAGTCATAGCACATTTTATTTTGCAACAACAATGCTGCTTTGTAGCATGGCGAATAAAGAGGTATGGACAGAAAGAAGCTAGGTGTGCAGACTTGCAGCTGCTGCTGTCTGTCCCCCTCAGTGTCAGGGTTCACCCATCTTTTGGGACTCAGCAGACTCCTAGCGTCACCCTATCTGTTTATATTGAGGCTAATAAGCAGGCTGGTCTTCGTCCCAATACAGCAACTCAACATAATAGAATAGAGACATTATGCTGCTCGAGTCAAACAGTCAGCAGAGGCCTTTAAATTGCTTCCAATCCCCTTAACAAATCTGATGGAGAGGCTATGAATAATTTGAGGGCTGCTCATCTTTCTCCTCCTCTCTTTCACTTTACAACTAAAGCCGTTTAAAGCATGAATATACCAGTTTGGATTGGATCACTTTTCATTTACTTTTTTTAATTAGGGACTTCCAGCTAATTTACCATACTGATCCATTACAAGTCCAGTTTTTTTTTTTTTTTTTTTTTTGATGATTTTTATTCTGAAATTGCTAGTGGGTGTATTCCTTAAATGTTTGCATTACTCCTAAATGGATTTAAAAAAAAAAGTATATCACTGACCCCAGGCACAAAATGCTAAATAATTTGTCCAACTGTCTTTAATCTGATGAGCATCTCTTAATTTAAAAACAAGTAGTGGTCTGTTCTGCACCATTAAGAAAATTAGTGAAATACAGAGTTTTGTTAGCACATGTACAGATTAAGCCTAAACTTTTAACCAGCTTCCTAAAATGGATAGCCCCAACTCTCTCTGATGAAAGATGCTTAACTTGTTTAGGGTGTGGATAATAAAAACCTGAAGCTGTCTTACTGTGTATTTAAAGTTATTAAACAGTATGTGATACATTTTCATTGTTATGCTGATGATACACAGTTATATTTGTCCATGAAACCCAATGAATCCAATCAGTTACTTAGACTATAAGCATGTATTAAAGACATAAAATCCTGGATGACCCAACATTTTCTGCTTTTGAATATAGACAAGACTGAAGTTTTAGTTTTTGGACATGAGCATCTTAGGAATTAATTTGTCAGTATTTTGCCCTCCCTGGATGGCATTAATCTGGCCTCTAGTTCTAATGTTAAAATTTTTGGTGTTATTTTTGATCAGGACATGTATTTTATCCCCCACATTAAAAATGTTACTAGAACCGCCTTCTTCCACCTGTGTAATACCATTAAAATTAGAAACATCTAAAAATTATGCAAAAAACTGGTTCATGAATTTGTCACATCTAGACTGGACTATTGCAATGGTTTATCTGGGTGGAGCTCATATCTCTCCAGTTTCAGCTTCTCTCCACTGACTCCCTGTCAAGTCCAGAATTTAATTTAAAATCTTACTTCTAACCTACAAAGCTCTCAACAACCTAGCTCCATCTTACTGTATATTCAAGATCTTATTGTTCCCTATTTTCCCAACAGAGCACTTTGCTCTCAGACTGCAGGTTTATTTGCGGATAGAGTTTCCAAAAGCAGAATAGGAGGAAGATCTTTCATTTGTTAGGCTCCTCTCTTGAGGAACCAACTTCCAGTTTCTGTGCAAAGAACTGATACAGTCAGTTGTCCAGTTCTAAACTGGGCTTAAGATTTCCCTTTTTGATAAACTCTATGGTTAAGGTTGGCTTGTTATACTGCTATAGGCCTAGACTATTGGAAGACAAATTGACCTAATTTTTTTAAATTAATTTAAAAAATTGAATAGTTTTCATTTGATAGTATTTCTATCTTAACGTGATTCTTGACCTGCCATTGTGTATCTGTTCCTCCTTCATGTTCCTCTCAAACCCAGCCGGTTCGAAGCAGATAACCACTTGTCCGGAGCTCGGTGCTGCTGGAGGTTTCTTTCGCATGAGAGAGTTTTTCCCTTTCCACTGTCGCCTTCTTGCTTGCTCAAGATGGAAGTCTGTGATGGTGTTAAACTCAAAGCAGTCTGCTCCTCAGATAGATAATGTTATTAACTTGCTTTATATATACAGTATACAGTATATATGTGTGTATATATGTATATATGTATG
>JARVLU010000599.1:24897622-24911545 GCA_031762415.1 Simpsonichthys santanae | reverse complement strand
CTCTCTTGTAAATGAGTCCTCGAGGCTCAATGAGATTAACCTGCCTAAATAAAGGTTGAATGAATGAATGAATATGTCTTCTATTTCTTGATAATGGATTTACCAGAACTCTTGGGGATGTTCTGGGCCTTGGAAATCATTTTGTGGCATCCCCTGACTTGTTCTTTTGAATACTGTTTTTTTTTTTTAATTTATTTATTTATTTATATATTTATTTATTTATTTATTTATTTTAGTTGAATCCCTTTTTTTGTTTGTTTGAACTGTTGTGCTTCTAGCACACTTTCTACACCATTAAATTATTGTTTGTGGGTTAATTTAACTCAAACTCATCACACTTTTGTAAAAAATAAAACAAGTATTAGAAAACAGGGAATAGTTTATTTATCCATTATTTGTACCAGTAGTCTCACTGAGTCTCAGGGACTCATTTTCAACAGAGACCTGTTTGGGAGCAGATGGTGGGGGTTAAGTGCCTTGCTCAGGGGCCCGGAGGCAGATTTGGGTGTTTCACATTTTCTACCCACATTTTGATGTTGTCAGTCTGGGGAGTCGAACCAATAACTTTCCGATCACAGGCCCAGCTTCTCTAGCCTCTGCAGCACCACCCCCATAGTTTCCACGTTTGTAACTAAATGTGTTGATCAGATCAGTCACATGATAAATCCTCTCGTTAGAGTTCCTCAGTTTAGCTCTTTTGCATGAGTTCTGCTTATTGCGCTCCAATTCTCGATTTCCTCCTTCGACATTAATCTACTTCTGTCTACTTTTGTCCTTCCATTTTTTGTCGTATTTTTTTTCTTTTTTTTTTTTTCAGAAGAGGAGAGTTTAAAGCTGGATTTATACTTTGGCTATAATTTCATACTCCCACTGACTGTTTACCGGTACATCTGGGGATTATTGTCCCCACTCAGTTACTGTTGTGCACTGAGACTGTCCGAAATGCACTTATTGTTTGAATGTAAACAAAAACACTTGTAAATGTGAACAACAAAACATGATTTTACAGATTTTTTTTTCTTTTCAGTTATTTGCTCAGTTTTAACTTTGAAGTGTCACTTTTGATCAGTGTATTTTTTGTTCTGATTGTTAGTGTTGCTCATACACAGAGCACACAAAGACTGTGCACTGATAAACACATCCTTATTGATAAGATTAATCTCTTAATCTCCTTGCTGCTAGGGGTTCCCATCAATTATTTAGTGAACAAACCCCCTCTTTCCGAATGTATTAATCTGCAAGCCAGAGGGGAAATGACCTGCATGCTGTGTTTCAGTGTGTACATGCATCTAAATGTCACACGGATGTCTCTGAGTACGCATGTGTGTGGTGAATCTTTAAGCGCTTGGGAACTTCTATTTTTCTGTAAGAATTTCAAGAGTATCTTTATTTAAACTTTATTTTAAAATGTATTTAATATTTTCCACATTAGTTGCTTTTTTTCCTGCAGATTTGAAACATGTGAGGATGTTTGACTTGTTAGTTTGGGATTAAAGCCTTTTAGGGTCACACTTGAGATTGGTTATCTCTGCTCCAACGCGCATTGAAATTAATGATGGCTGAGCATGTACAAATCAGAGTAATGTAGCAATTTTAGTGATGATCTAAGTGATTGTTTTGGAAGCTGATCTTAGTAAGAGGGTCTCTGAGCTTAACCTTTCCTTAATAAATGCACGTATGTGTTCAAATGAGCTTTATTTAATTAGTTTCGCTTTGAGAGGAACGTGCGTGCGCACAGCGCAATGAAACTGTACATCTCTTTAAAATGTAGCAAAATAAACAATTAAAAAATATATTTCTTGGCTGATATTATAGCAAGAATGTGTCTGAGCTGAACATTACCTTTAGAAATGTTCAAATGAGCTTTATTTAAATATTTTTGCGATGTAGTCACGTGCACGCGCGCGGATGAGAATTATTGGAGTTCGCCATAACAATAACTGATAATTCCAACATAATCAAACAGTATTTTTATTTTTATTTTTTTACTTTTTGCTACCATGCTACAATATTGCCCTTTTTTTTTAGCTAAATATAGTATTCAGTTTAATCTATAAAAAAAATATTAAAAAAATAAATAAATACATAAATAAAAAAATAAAACTGAAAAAGTATGCCTCACATATTCCAGGAAAAAAAGAACATCAAAAACACATATGGGCTTTATTTTCAGGCCCAAAGGTTTAAATGTTTTGTCCATTAATTCAAGTGGCTTTTATAAGCAATAGCATTACTTCAATTTTTTTTTTTCATTGCTAAGAAATAAATTCTAAGAAATAAAGTAATGGGGAAAAAGAAAAAAAAAAAAAGAAAAAACTAATGGCCACAAAATTTGAGACTGATAACTTTTTAAATGTACAGTATTACTAGTTTTTGCCATAAAATAAAATTTGAGCTCCTGTAGGTAAACATATTCAGCAACATTTTTTTAGTTAAAGAAACAATATAATACTTATGTAGCCTACAGTAATTTACATATGACACTAATAATGCACTCCTAAGTATTTTGTCTCATCAGCTTGTGTAATAAATAATTCATAGTGGTTTGAATAATGGAGCCATGTTGTTTCAGGGTCTTCGGCAACTGAAAATGTTCACTACTGGAAGTATTTGCTTGTATTGTGCTACTTGTTTATTCTCAGTGTGCAAATTACTTGTTTCTAGTATCTGAAAGAATTATTAGCTAATTGATCTGTGGTATTCTTAAAATGCAATGTATGTAATTTATGTTGAAAAACAATGCATGCATCTAACCATTCAAAAATAATAAGTAAATCCTAATAAAATGACACAATCTGTGCATATCTAAGTTTGTTACAAACTATCCAATCATGAGTTTACGAATGGCTGCGTTCCAGTTTTTAACTTAACATACTGAATATTTTATAGTAACCGTTCCTTCCAGGGAATTAAGTGCTTTTGTATGAGAAGCAGACAGTAATTAATCTTGAGTCATGCATGCACCTCTGTATGAGCATGGGAAGACTCATGAATTGCATGAGGGAATCCGTCCACACATCCTTGTTTGTGTGCCGGTACTTCACTTTCCAGCACCACACTCTTAATAAATGCACAGCATATGCCAGACAAAACATGACCATCTGTCTTATCACTGAGGTAATTGCATTTTTCAAAGTGACAGTGGCCGATGCATAATTCATCATTAGGTAAAGCACAACGAAGTCCCACAACTGAATGTGTCACCAGGCATCAGTGCAGGTAGAATGCGAGGCGGCTGCTCTGTGACCAGCACTGCTCTCTGAAAGGTTTTTTTTTTTATTTTTTTTTTTTAGAAACAGCAAGGCTGGAGTGTGCATGGAAGTGATATTTAAATCCGAAAGGCTGTTGTCAAGCCCTGTGTGTATGTCTGAGTGAGGTAGTGTGTGTGCGTGCAGGTAAGTCAGTATGTTAACAACCTAGTTCTCTCTTCCTCCCCCCAGGCGTTCTTTTTCCACTCATCTTATTATATCATGTTAAATCCATGCTTCCCCCTCTTTTCTGTCTGCTTCACTCTCCCCTCAACCACTTTTCACTTTTTTTCCTGCAATTCTTTTATTAAATAATTCTACTAGCTGTCTTGTCCTGTCTTGTTAACCAGCATGCACTGCTTTCTTACTTTTTGCTTTTCTTTCTTTTCTTTCTTTATCATTTCCCCTCAGCCTAACACTCTTGGAGATATAGATGAACCTTTTGAAACTGAAATCTGCTTCTCCTGTTTAGATCAGAGTGGCTTGTCTGAGCATACCGTAGTGGCATACATTTGTGTGAAAGACACCCCTCTTCTGACAAAAAAAATTAAAAAAATAAAAATAATAATAATAATAATAATAATAATAATAATAATAATAAAGACAAAATATTGCATTGGGATGGAAAAATACCGAATCATGCAACAAGATATTTTTAACAGTTAAATATCTTTCATTCATTCTCTTGGGTTTAGTTTCCAAGTTTAGATAGTAATTTGCACATTTGAAAAAGCAATTTGATGCAAATTGTGCAAAAAATAAAATCAGACTCAAGTTTCCTTGATTGAAAGAAAAAGTCAAAACTTTATTCCAAAATCTGCTGTGCACTACCTTAATTATCTATAATTAGTCATTTTAGATATGAGAAAATACCCAAAGTGATCTACACAATATTTAGCACTTTTTAATTGATACAATCACAGTTTACCCAAATGAGTATTGTGGTTTTGTTTATGCTTATGCAAATGGAAACTAAAAATTACAGTGAATGTGAGCATTGACTGTATCAGTACAGACTGAGTCGAAATCACCAACAGGGAGCACAGATGGAGAAATATGAGACCAATCTCTGTATAAGTCATTATCACAAGGCCTTTTCACCTCCACAGTTTTAGAACGGCTGGTGTGGGATATTAATCATGGAGGGTGTCAATGGACTTTTAACCTATTGGAGCTCAATGTGTAATTTACACCAAGTTTGTGTAATTTTGTTTCAGGACAGTGTGTAAAATGTAAATAAATTAATATACAATAGTCCCTCACTAATCATGGGGGTTACATTCCAGACTCTCCCACGATAAGTGAAAATCCACAAAGTAGGGATGTTATATTTATTTTAGTATTTATGTATATTTTAAGGCTTTATATACTCTTCCCACACTCATGCCATGTTCTTAACAATATTCTAAATGCACCAAATGCTCTAAAAAAAGTACAGCAAAAGAGAGCAGACAGACTGATGCTACGGTTACTGAGCTAATCAGCGCCTGAGGGTGGACTGGCCATCGGGACCGGACTGACCATCGGGAGTGCTGGGATATTTCCTGGTGGCCTGGCCCGCTTAGTGATTGCCAAGGAGGACTAAAGGCTTGGCTTGGGTCACGCTAGTTTATTTTAAATGAACAGTCCATGCCACTTGTTCGGCTCACTCAGGTAAAAGGCAGACACCCCACCCCCTCCTTTCTCTTTTTGAGACTGTCTTTCACAGCAGAGCAGAGACACACAACAGGTTGTGTGCCTGCCTTTTGTGTGTCTCTGTTCTGTTGTGACAGACGGTCTCAGAAAGAGAAAGGAGGGGGCCCCTCGGCAATCACTGAACAGGTCAGGCCACCGGGAAATGTCCTGGTGCTCCCAATGGCCAATCCGCCCCTCAGCACAATATACTCTGCTTGGTCACCTTCCATCAATCAGCCAATTGTGTGTCGTGGACATTCTTACGTTGAAAACCAGCAAAAGAGTGATTCCGCAAAGTCAAACCACAAGACTACTGTAAATATTTGCAAACCTCATAATCCAATATTTTATTTTCAACTGAACACAGTAAATGTAGCAAATGTTTAAACAAAGAAAAATGACTATTTTAGGGAAGAAAGGGCAATTTTGAATTCGATGGCAGCAAAACATCTCGAATGTTGTGACAGTGTTAAACATCTCTTCTTTTACAACACCCTATAACATCTAGGAGCTGAGTAGACCAGCTGTTAGAGGTTTTGGGGGTAATGTGATGCAATTCTTGTCTGATGTAGGATTCTAACAATGGATAACTATCCTCGGTCTTCTTTGCCAGTTTCTTTGTCGATTTTTTTCATTTCATTATGCATCAAATGTTTTCAAGCTTGGACAGGTGGTGGAAGAGACTGTAGGCTGGTTACTTCAGTAGCAGTAGCATTGTCTTCATAAAAATATGAAAGACCTGTCTGTATAGGAGTAAATGTTATAATAAAACCTGTATTTGATTTTATATATTGATGATGGCTTTTCAAATATGTAAGCTGCCCTCGTCAGTAGGGGTGCACCGATAAATCGGCCGGCCGATTTATCGGCCACGATTTCCTTGATTTTGGGAAATCGGAAATCGGCCAATGCTTGCATGAGAAACTGATTTTACCGATTTTTTTCTAGTTTTAACAACAATTGTCTAAACTGTAATGCATCCCCATACCATTAGAGAGGCAGGCTTTTTAGTTGTGGGTTGTTAACTGTCCAAATGGTCACTCTTCTCTTTAGTACAGACATGGCATATATGGTTTCCAAAATTATTTTTCATATTTTGATTTGTCTGACCTTAGAACAGGTTTTTCCTTTCTCTCAGTTCATCCATCTGTCCATCTATTGTCTCTCTTTCCTTGCTTCTGCTTGTGCCAGAGTCGGGTTGCAAGGGCAGCAGCTTAAGCAGGAAGGCCCAGACATCTCTTTCCAGCTCTTCTGCGAGAACCTCAAGGCGTTTCCAGCCCAGCTGAGAGACTGGCTCTCCAAAGTGTCCTGGGTCTTCCCCAGGGTCTCCCAGTTGTACATGCCCATAAAACCTCCTCAGAGAGGTATCCAGGGGGCATCTTTACAAGATGCCCAAACTACCTCAATTAACTCCTCTCAATGTGGAGGAGCTGTGGCTGTACTTCAGGTCTCTCCCAGGTAACTGAACTTTGCACCCTATCTTTAAGGGAGAGTCCAGCTACCCTGTGGAGAAAACTCATTTTGACCACCTGTAACAGTGGTCTTATTCTTTCGGTCACTACCAAGACTTTGTACTATGGGTGAGGGTAGGAAAGTAGACCAATCGGTAAACAGATAGCCTAGCTTTACAGCTCAGCTTCCTCTTCACCACAATAGACCTGCAGAGAGTCCAAAAGTCCAATCCATCCTTTTCCAAATAAGGACTATGGCCTTGGATTTGGAGGTGCTGATCCTCTTCCAAGTTGCTTCACACTCAGCTTCGAAATGTACCAGTGAGAGCTGAAAATCACAGCACAATGACGCCAACAGGACCACATCATCTGAAAATAGCAAAGGTGGAACCCTGAGGCCACCAAACCAGATTTCCTCTGTCCCCTGGCTGCACTGAGAAATTTTGTCCAAGAAAGTTATGAGCAGAACTGGACAACAGGCAGCCGTGGTTGAGTCCAACTCCCACCCTGAAGGGGTCCGACTTACTGCCACCAATATGAAGCAAACTCTTGCCCCACTTGTATAGGGACTGAATGGCATAGAAGCAGGCCCCCAAACCCTATTCCTAGTTTTTCCCAAATACATAACTGAACTTCTCAAACTATCTCTATGGGAGAGTCCAACTGCACGTGGAGAAAACTAATATCAACTGCTTGTATTCAGAATCTTGTTCGTTCAGTCACTACCCAAAATTCTAACCGTGGGTGAGGGTAGAAACATGAGCCAACTGTTAAACAGAGAGCTTTGGTTTCCAGGTCAGCACCCTTTTCACCACAACAGATCACAGATCACCACAGTCTGCAATACTGTAGAAACCACAATGCCTTTCCAGATGCATGATGCCATGGGTGGTGGCCAAAGGCTCTCTAACACGGACATACCAAAGTTCTCTCAGTCCATTTCAAATTAGTTTTGGACCAGATAAGATGGCAGGAATTCTAATTTACTAAAGTTTTTAGTTAAAAACATTTTGCTTATAATTTCAATTGTGAATACAATAGGGATTTGAGATTTCCAAATTTTAGAAAGTCGCATTGATTTTATTTACATTTTACATATCCTAAACTTTTTCTGGATTTGTGTAATTTCCAAAACAAATAAATGTAATTTATAGAACTAAAAGTATATCACTATGCTATGACAATACAATGCTTCAAAGTCCAGTCAGTGGCTCATTTCTTTTAGAAAATAGGCAGTGTTTTTGGATTAGTCTCACTGAATTCAGAATGTTAGCAACCAAGTGACCAAGCTGTATGACTGTGTTTTGAGCATACTTTTTTTTTCTTTTTGTGAAAATCATAACCAATTTCCTTATGCACTGCTTACAATATGTATTCTAACCTGTGCAGATTATTTTGTTGCTCACCTCCTCCTACATCATATCCTCATCAGCCCACTTTGTACCTACCTTAGCAGCTGCTTTGTGTTTTTGATTTTAATCTGCTTAAGTACATTTTTGAAATGAGGATAAACAGATTTGGATCAATTTTCTATTGTTGCCTGTGACAATTATAAATTATCATTGGCATGGTTTGTAGACCTGGATATTCAGGGCTGTAGTCTTGGATGCTTCCAGTCAAATGGAGAGCTCCTGTCCGTGTGTCAAACTACAGTTCAAGCATTCCAGAAATTATGGGAACTATCAGTAATCAGTTTGAGATAGGCTAAAGATGCTAGCAAAAATGATGTGCTTTTTTCGTAGAAAATCTGTTGCACACGTTTGCTTAAAATGTTCAAAACAAAAGTGACAAGGCTGTGAGTGAGAGAACCCTGCAAATGTTTTGAGACATTTGAAGACTTATCATTTGTAAACCAGTTGCCATCAATCACAGCCTAGTGGAATACTACATTACAGAAGACTTGAATTAGATTTTAGGACTGATCTAATTTGGGAAATATTTAATTGTGCAAAAAATCAAGACTAATGAGAAACATTTTCATATGGGTATTTTTGTTTATGCAACTTGACTTGCCTAATGTTTCCAGTAAAAACTAAAATTACAGAATTTCTTTCTCAAACACAGAAGTGCAGCAATGCTTTTGTACACTGATTTCTTCATATCAGCAGTTCAGAGTAATTATAATAATGCAGTGCAAACAGGCAGCATCCAGGTCTCTCTTGTGTGAGTCATCGAGGCTCAATGAGACTAACTGGTATAAATAAAGGTTGAATGAATCCCACCAAGTTTGCCTGTGTTAGTACTTGGTATTATTTCTACTGTATTTGGTACTGAATTGCTCACTGTGTACTGTGAAAGCTATTTGGTCACACTGCTCAATGCTACAGTGTTTGCATCTCTCTCTGTTGTTTCATGTTTTCTTCTGTTTTTATCTGTTCTTCTGTTTCCCTTATTTTTCTTTCTCTCATTTTTTTTCTGACATCCCCTCTCCACACTCTCTGTAGTAAAGCACTACTGCAGCTTCTGTTCTTCACTCAATCTCCATCACACCATCTTTCAGCAGTGAGAGGGAGGAAGGAAATTGCGGGTGAATAATGAGGGGAAAATAGTAAAGCTTTAAGACTGAAAGCACTGGATGGAGAAAAAGATTGAAAGGCAAATAGGTGATCTGCAGGAGGAGAAATGGAGGAGAGAAGGACATAAGAATACCAGAGAGGCTGCTGAATGTATAGGGTGAAGATATTTATGGTGAAGAGTGCAGATGGTGCAGAGCTATTTGAGAGGTGTACCTGTTCATGTGGAAGATCTCTGAGATCAGACAGAGACAAGAGAACCCCTGTAGAGTTAAATGAGCACTCATGGTGTCTCCAACTCTTTCTACCCATCATTTGATACACCCCCATCCCTCCACTAGTATCTCAGTGCTGACATGTCTCTGCATTCACATACATTGAGAACCAAATCTACAGTAAATATGTTACATTTAGTCATTTATTTGTTGTACTCTAATATTAATAGGACTAATTAAAATACCTACTCACATTTAAATAAATTTGAGGGAATAAAAATTGAACTTTTTTTTTGTTTACACCTTCAGTTGGAATACATGTACAGTGGGGCAAAAAAGTATTTAGTCAGCCACTGATTGTGCAAGTTGTCCTACTTAGAATAATGAGAGAGGTCTGTAATTTTCCTCATAGGTGCACCTCAATTATGAGAAACAAAAGGAGGCAGGAAAAATCCAGGAAATCACATTATAGGATAAGTATTTGGTCAGTAACAAAAAAGCAATACGGTATTTCTGGCTCTCACAGACCTGTGACTTCTTTTTTAAGATGCTCTTCTGTCCTCCACTCGTTGCCTGTATTAATGGACCTGTTTGACCTCGTTATCTGTATAAAAGCACCTGTCCACAGCCTCAAACAGTCGGAGTCCAAACTCATCCATGGCCAAGACCAAAGAGCTGTCGAAGGACACCAGGAAGAAAATTGTAGGCCTGCACTAGGCTGGGAAGAGTGAATCTATAATAGGCAAGCAGGTTGGTGTGAATAAATCAACTGTGGGAGCAATTGTAAAAAAATGGAAGACATACAAGACCAGTGATAATCTCTCTCGATCTGGGGCCCCATGAAATATCATCCCATGGGGTCAAAATGATCATGAGAATGATGCGCAAAAATCCCAGAACTACACTGAGGACCTGATGAGTGACCTGCAGAGAGCTGGGACCAAATTAACAAAGGCTACCATCAGTAACACACCGCCGAGAGTGACTCAATTCCTTCAGTGCCAGGCGTATCCAGGCCCATCTGAAGTTTGCTAGAGAGCATATGCATGATCCAGAAGAGGTTTTGGGAGAGTATCATGTGGTCAGATGAAACTATAACTTTTTGGTTAAAAAAAATAATAAACTCGTGTTGGGAGGAAGAAGAATGCTGAGTTGCATCCCAAGAACACAAGCATGGGGGTGGAAACATCATGCTTTGGGGCTGTTTTGGTGCAGGGCGACTGATCTGTGTTACGGAAAGAATGAACAGGACCATGTATCATGAGATTTTAATCCAAAACCTTCCATCAGTGGGAGCATTTAAGATGGAACGTGGCTGGGTCTTCCAGCATGACAATCATCCCAAACACACCACTCGGGCAACTAAGGAATGGCTCCGTAAAAAGCATTTCAAGGTCCTGGAGTAGCCTAGCCTGTCTCCAGACTTCAACCCCATAGAAAATTTGTGGAGGGAGTTGAAAGTCCGTGTTGCCCAGCGACAGCCCAAAATATCACTGCTCTAGAGGAGATCTGCACAGAGGAATAGGCCAAAACATCAACTACAGTGTGTGCAAACCTAGTGAAGTCTTACAGGAAACGTTTGACCTCTGTCATTGCCAACAAAGGTTATGTAAAGTAGAGTTGAACTTTTGTTATTGATGCAATACTTATTTTCCACCATAATTTACAAATAAATTATTTAAAACTCCTATAATGTGATTTCCTGGATTTTCCCCCCCTTATTTTGTCTCTCATAGTTGAAGTGTACCTATGATTAAAATTACAGACCCCTCTCATCTTTCTAAGTAGGAGAACTTGCACAATCAGTGGCTGACTAAATATGTTTTTCCCCCCCTGTGCAGGAGATATTAAATATTAACAACAAAACTACTATGTTGTATATGCCATAAATATTTAGAAACCTTTATTAATGCAATGTGTCATAAAATGTCCACTTACATTTTTATTTTCCTGTTTTTGTTTCTCTGTCCTTGTTACTAATATGGGACACTTTTTGTCAGGTAATGTTAGCCTAACATTACACAGTAAAGTTGTGATTGTATGACAGTGTATTTTGTACCATGGAGTACAAGTATACATTTAAAATTTGATGTGACTAAATGTTGACTTATTAGATTTTTCACTTTTTCATTAGCTGTCTTATTTTCTGCTGTTCTGTCTCTCGCTCAGTTGCCTCTGGCAGCCACATTGAGGTTCTCCTCCTCATCATCTTTGCTCTGTCATTCATCATCAGAGTCAGTCTGTTTTCTCTTTCCACATGGCAAAACATCTGTTTGGGAGTGTTATGCTTACTGTGTTGAAACCGATTTTTATTACCCATGTTCGGAAATGCTTTTAACACACACCATGTTTAAAGATATGTTTAAATGCACATATAAACATGTTCTCATTTGGTTCACATTTGGGTCCTAATTAGTCATAGCATGCTGTTTTAAATACAAGGATTTTTTTTTTTACTGTTAGAACTAATAAGATTAACTCTTAAGAAATGTGAAGGTTGCCGTAGGAATTTAAAGCTGTAAAATTTATAAAAAAAAATAATGAAACCTGATATATATTTTTGAATACACTACAAATTAATTCTGCATGTCTTGAATGATAACTAATTTTTTTTAATAGCCACATTTAATATTTATATTTAACAGCAGTAAAAAAGGGAATTGATAAATATTAGATCATGTAAAGTGGCATTAATAAAACACACCAGACGTGAGTAAAGCTTAGATTTGTTTGCCTATGCAAAACAAGCACGTGCGCTTATTAAATCCACACAAGGAAAAACAAAACTGCAATCATTTTCTTTGTTGCTAGAAGTGGTTCAATTGTAGAACAAATTCAATGTGTCAGGAAGGAGTGAAAACCTTAGAATAGCACAGGTTTTAAAAACAAAGCATGATGGCAGGTTTTTGATTCAATCTAACATTTTTGCTTCGTGATCTAACATCATTTATTTCTGGCAGATGGCGATGGCTATCAGGACCACCTCCTCCCTGCCTGTTCAGATGAAATCTGTCACCAGAGTGCCATCTACCTCACCAAGCCAGGTTCAGAAAAGGTACATGCAGTCATTTTCACCACTTGTCTTCCTTTGATACTCTTACTTAGCTTTTCTCCTTTGAATGCTCTGAGATACTTTGAGAGGTTTGGCTGCTGAGCTAGTTTTAAACTCTCTTACAGGAAGCACAGGTTAGACCCTAAAAGAAAGCTGAAATTGCTTGTTGTCATTTTTATGTAAATACATAGCTTTTGGATGTTGTGTTCTTCACTAAATTGCACATGAAGGTTTACAGTTATAGATTATTGTATTTTTAATATTTTGCTGTTTTTTTGTAAGTCAAACAGTGTATATTGTTCTTATAAAACAAATATGCTAACAGTGTTACAAATGTATTATTTCTAATATGATTTTTGTCTTTTTCTTTGCTTTTTTCTGAATCTATTAAATCTAAGTGACATGCAAATTTAAAAAAGTTGTACTAGAATGGAATAGATGTATAAAATTAAAAACAATGCTGCCTTTTCTTTGGGATGTGGATCACATTCTCATGGGTGCTGCTCTCGTTAATGCATCATATCTGCAGTTTTCATTTTCAGTTTTTAAAGTTGTTACTCTGAATTTTTTACCATGGTTTAACCATATTCTTAAAATTCTGATTACATTGCTGAGTGTTTAACTTGGTTTATTGTATTGTGTATTAAACATTTGTTTTATTTATTCTACATTGTTCAAAAAGGTTTTAAAACAATACAGTTCAAAAGTCACCAATATTTAATAATGCACGGAAATTTGCATGTGTCTGAACTGTTCGTGATAGGGTGCTTTCTGTGTGAAGCTTGAGAAGTGTACTACTAATGGTGTATGAAATTTAAAAAATAGTTGCTGGAGTAGGACTGCCTTTTAGTCACAGCAAGCAGCTATGGAAATCAGCTGGAGACAAAGTAGTGAAGTAGATTTTATTTAGGAGCATATTTAAAAACAACAGGTGTTGGCCATAGTACTATACTTGGGAAAACAACAGGTATAACAGAACACAAAGTTAAAAATTAAAAAAGTAACAGTAAAAGAGTACAAATGAAAATAACACCTTAAAATGTATTAAAAAGCACACTATAAGATAATTACATAAGATGTTGTAACTTAAGTTTGATGTCGGACTGATTAATGATGCTTTTAACCAGTGGTTCTCAAACTAAGGTCCGCGAACCCTAGGGGGTCCACGAGCTGGTGCTTGTGGGGTCCACAAAAAAAAAAAAAAAAAAAAAATGAAGTTCATTCAACCTTTTTTTTATACAGGTTAATCCCACTGAGCCTTGGGGACTCATTTACAAGAGAGACCTGATTTCTTTAACAGAGTGATGACAACAGTGGACAACGACGACAACAATAGACAATCATGAAAGAAGCATACAGATTTTGTTTTTATTTATCTTTTTTTTTTTTAATTAAAATTAAATGCCAGAGGGCCAAGCGGTGTGCAGCGCTTGGCCCTCTGGTACTCCTCAGCTTCCTCCAGATTCCCACTGGCCAACAAGGGCCAATAGGACTCCTTTTTCAGCTTGACAGCCTCCCTAACCCAGGGTGTCCACCACCAAGTTCGTAGTTGGCCACCGTGAGAAGCACCGACAACCTTGCAGCCACAGCTCAAGGCAGCTACTTCAACAAGCGAGATGCGGAACATGGCCCACTCAGACTATGTCCCCCACCTCAGCTGGGATGCAGTTAAAGCTCTCCTGGAGGTGTGAGTTGAAGATCTCTCTGACGGGTTCTTCTGCCAGGTGTTCCCAGCAATCCCTTACTACACGTTTGGGTCTACCGGGTCTG
>JARVLU010000599.1:24866490-24879741 GCA_031762415.1 Simpsonichthys santanae | reverse complement strand
AGAAAAATCCAGCTAAGTTCAGTCAGGTCAGCTAGCTGGTTTCCTTTTAGTTGTTGAGACGTTTCG
The DNA here is from genome assembly GCA_031762415.1 of Simpsonichthys santanae. Taxonomy (NCBI): domain Eukaryota; kingdom Metazoa; phylum Chordata; class Actinopteri; order Cyprinodontiformes; family Rivulidae; genus Simpsonichthys; species Simpsonichthys santanae. The sequence goes on along the minus strand of JARVLU010000599.1, from coordinate 24,879,675 downwards.
TCCTTCATCCAATTTTTTTTTAAAACCTGGATTATTGAGCATGAACTTTGATGTTTTGAACCACTTTGGCTATGACTGCCTCAGTGGAGCCAAACGGCAGCTGCGGGAGCATGCACGGGAGGACTTTAACAAGAATTTAACAGGATTAACATTTAAAATCAATTATTTGTTTGCTCAAAATTATAGTAAAGGTGTGTCTCAGTTTAACCTTTGCTTAATAAATGCACTTTGACGGTCAAATCAGCTGCATTTCAAAAGCAGATACATGGAAGTAGGCGCGTGCATGGGACGAGTCGCTGTGCAAATTTAACAAGATATTCACCTAAAAACAATTGTTTTCTAAAGATGTGTCTCAGTTGAACTTTTACTTAATAAAAGGACTTTAAAGGTCAAATCAGCTGTATTTCAAAAGTATTCACTGCCTTGGTGCTCCAAGAGTGCGCAGACAGGGAGGAGATTATGGAACGCTGCACATTTCTCAGAAATTTAACAAGATAAGCACCTAAAACAATTATTTGCTTGCTCGACTTTATATCAAAGTTGAATCTCAGTTGAATTTTGACATAATAAATGCACTTCAATGGTCAAGTCAGCTGCATTTTGCTGGGGCGATGCAACAAAATGAAGCTGATTAGACAGTTGCTCCAGGTGAGCTGGACGAAGGTGGCAGACTATGGCAAGCCAATTGTGTCATAGCCACTTTTACCTATTACATGATACAATGACATACCATACTACTCTGGTGCCATCTAGCAGCTGAAAATGGTAGTGTTCAATATTTTCAGTCAGAATGAATGAAAAAACTGGTTTATAAATATGGGAAAAAAATCCATAAATACGTCGTTTGGCGTATAAGTCGTAGGACATGCAAATTATGCAGAAAACGTGATTTATAGGGTGAAAAATACAGTAATTTAGAAAACCAAAGCCTGAGATCGTCAGTTAGTCCCAGCTTTAGGCTTATTAACTGTTTTCTGGAAAGACGACGCGCCGTTTAAGAACTATTTTTTCTGATGTTTTGACCATTCGTCTGAAGAACGCTCGTCACTAAATGGGTTAGTTTACTTGTTACAGAAAAGAGTGACAAAAGGATACAGTTCTACAAAGTCCAAACTCAAACACCAGCAACCAAGTCCTTGAAGAGTGAAACACTGACTTGTGCTGAACAATAAGCAGGAGATGAGCATGTGGGTTGCAAAAGGACACATCCTGTTCATCCATTTCTTTGTGCGCCCTTTATCTTCTCTTTTTACAGTCTTCTATAGCCTTGACCCAAAAATCATTAAGCCCTACCTTCTTCTGCTCCTCCACACAACCGTCATTTATCTCGTTTTTCAATCCATCTTTTATTTTCGTCTCTCCCTCCGTCTTTCAGCGCGGTCACCTCCAGCCGGCAGCTGCCGCGCGCTGCCCTTTGAAGGACTAAACCTGGCTTTGTTGACATGGTAACGGAGCGATGAGACGGGTGGGGACCGACCCACTGCGAGCGATGACAAGCACACACGCGCAATCAAAGAGCACGCACGTGAAATTACAATCAGTCGTTTTGATTTTTCACCAAAAGGCTTTTGTAGCTGTTTGCACATGAGGCAAGAATCAGAAGAGGAAAAGCGGATGTGATGTGGGTCGCTGTGCTCATGTGAAAACGTGTTCATGTTTGTGAGAGGACAGGTGACGACACACACACATCTATTTCATCTCGTGCGAATGTTTTCTAATACGTGCTCCAACGTGCGAGCACGTAGCGGAGATGAGTTCGCGTTTATGTGAGCAGGCTTGATAAGAGTTTTAATGATCAAGGTTGACTGCCTGCAGTGACCCCTGCAGTGTGTGCATGTGCGCAAACATGTGTGCATGTGTGATGGCATCAGTGGACTGGAACATCGGGCCATGCACGAAGAGAAACAAAGAAAACAATGTCCGTGGACTTGTGTTTTTGTACAAAGTAGTGTAGATAACCTCAAAAGTGCCTTCACAATTTCTGCTCGCACACACAAACACACAAACACACAGACACGCACACAGGAGTTGGGGTCTTGTAAAGTGGGCCGCAGAGCTACTTGGTATTCCATCAGAATCTTTCAGCAAAGGAGACTGTGCAGAGGAAAGAAGGGATGCAGAAGGAAGATTAGATGGAAGAAGACAAAGCAAAGCAATCAGGCCAAAGAGTGGTCGGTAAGTTCTCATGTGTCACACGCTGACTTCAAGCAGTTTGGACCTTTTGAAGTAGGCTTTTGTGAAAAGGTTATGAACAATTAATATCTTACCTGCTGTAGATGGTAGTGTTGCAGTCAAGACCACCTAACCCGAGACTAAGTCAAGACAAAGACCAGAGTGTACCAAGACCGAGACAAGACCTTTGGGGTCCGAGACCAAAACCTCAAGTCTTGGAACTGAATCTTTTCACAGATTATCTGTACCGGCTTACTTTTACTCCTGGTTGCAACGTTACGTTCTGTTGTCTGCATTGTTCTGTTGGTACAGAACCACGTGCAAGTAAAAGGGGGGTGGGCGTGACAGAGGAAACAAAACCATGTACAGTATTTAGCAATGAGTCACGTTGTCGCTTGGATTTGAATCAGTACGTTTTGCATCCAATAAAAACAAGGATGACAAATAAACTGCACAATATTCTGGCAATTTAGTGATATTTCCACAGTTGTGGATTTGACTGGTCTTGAAATAAAATCCGAGTCCCGAGTCGAGACCGAGACAAGACCAAGACCAAATGCGGTCGAGTCGGAGACGAGACCGAGACCATCAAAAAGTAGTCTTGAGACGTTTTCAAGACCAAGATCGGTCTCAAGTACTACAACACTAGTAGATGGCTCCTTAAAACAACTCTCTTTAGAGAAACAAAGTTTAATTTTGACCAGATTCATGAACTAACAACTCATTCTGGTGGGGTCAAGAACAAAGAGGACTTCTGCCATATTCAACCACTTCCAAACTCAACATTTTTATAGCATACTATACAAACGCTAAGTTATAAACCCAAACATCACAATCAATTTTACATTTGACAGTTATTTGGATTGAATTTGATGAACATTTGCAAGTGAAAATAGCAGGAATATCATAACATATACATGTTAACAACAATGTTTGAAAGAACTTCTATGTATATCCTTCTATATTTTTAGATAATCCATTTTGTGTTTGCTCTGTCTAACCATTAGTTTGTCAAAACAGTCAGAAATAAACTTGAATCCTCCAAACTGACATCAATTCAAAGAACTATCTAAGATATTAGTTTCTCATAATTCCCACTCTGAGCAGTTGCTTTAAAAAATATGTGACATACTAGCTTTTATCCAGTTGATCTTCTAAAAACCATCTCATGATTTTCCCAACTTAAAATAATTTTTAATTGACAGCATTTTTTCAGTGTACATATAAGTGTGTTTTGCATGTCTTTCACTCATCTATCTGTTTAACAGTTTTAGTGGTCTTCTTGTTTGATTTCACCATTAATTTCAGAAATCACCCTAATTTTAAGGACCTTCTCACATAGCACTGCTTCAAAAGATCTGAACTATCCCTTTAATGTTTCATTTTTTTTTTTTTTTTTACTGTTTTCCACCTACACGTGCAAAGATTGGAGGTTGGACAACCTGCAATAGGCTTATTCTTTGCAGTGACCCATTTTTGTTTGGTCTATCCAAGCACTTGTTTTACACATGCACACTCACACACGCACACACACACACCTGTCCTTTTCCAGGTAATGAGATGCAGTGTCGTACCACGGCAGAGGGAGCCGGTTGGGACAGGTCTGGTGTGACCTCCCTGCTGGGGTGGGGTGGGGAGGAAGTCATGGTGTGTTCCACTTGCTTGCTGTTTTCCATCCCTCAACTCATTTACACATACCCACTGCCACACGCGTGCAAACGTTCACAGATTCACTCGCACACGCGGAGTCGTGCACAGTGATCTGCACCTGCTCCCACTTCAGTTCAAATGAATCGATGATGCTGTGACACTCCTGCCTGTCTCTGACACATATCTGTCTCGTCTTGTCTTAAAATCAGGTTGTCCTATCATCATCATGCTCTGACCCTCTCCTTGCCCTCAAATCAGCTGCTGTTTGTGTGTGTGTGTGTGTATGTGTGTGTGTGTGACACCTTTTTTGTGTTTTGAAGAGGATAGACTTATTTTTCATCTGACATTCTGAACTCCGGCTGACGGTGACGAGTGTCCTCAGATGTTGTTTGTGTTTGTAAAATAAAATGTCATTTTGTGTGCATTTATTTTTAATTTTTTAATTAGGAAGCAGCAGAAAACATTGAAATGTAACCCTACAGATGATCTGGAAACAGGAACGAAGCACAAAATGTCTGCAACCAGAGAGGTAGATGCAGCCTACAGATGTGGTTCAATGTTTCTGTCTTATGATAACTTGAATAATGGAAATGATTAAACTGCAACAGCGTTGCTTGTTGGCACATGAACTCCATTTTCATGCAACTCCTATATTTGTTTATAATTTAGCTGACATTGCAGAAAATATGTTAGGCAAACTAAACAGAGACATTTTTCAACTCTCTCTGAATTTTTCACCATGGAAAGTTGGGTCAACCTCAATTTCTTGACCTCAAAATCCAGCATGGCCATCTCACACCTAACGTTCCAATAATGCTGCATCATGATAAGGTTGATAAGCACATTCTTAGAATCAGTGGTCTCCAATCACCGGGGCACGGACCGGTACCAGGCCATGTGTGAATTTGTACCAGGCCACACAGAAAAACAAAAAGTCGCCACAAAAAGCTGGTCACACAAGTGTAACAACCATACTTTTTGTTTTGCACAAAGGTGTAGCAGGTGTTAAATAATTTAAAATAATTTATAGTTTAAAAAATTCATGCCGATTGTGCGGCTCATCTATCAAGCAACCAAGTGTGTGTCATGGTCAATCTTACTTTGAAAAACCGCGATAGAGCGAGTCCACGAAAAACGAACCACAAAGTAGCGAGGCACTACTGTAATTGTTTAGTGTAGATGTCAAAATACAGCTCTAACAAATTAAGAGTTTATGGAAACTAAACGAAAAAGGTTTCAAAGTATCTTTGACAACGCTGAGACTATTTTGAAAGAAAATCAGTTGCACAAATTTTGCAATGCTTTGTGACTCACCGTATTAAGAACGTCTGCAAATGTTATGAAACAACATGGAGACTATTTTGCAAATGCCATTCGCCATTGAGTCACATAAGCTTGAAGGCCATTGAGATGATACTCCAAGGATAGTAGCAAGGAATGGGATTTAGCCTGAATCATTGCAGCACAATGACAATAGTCTCAGACGTGCCTCCTCTGCTCGTCAAGTGACTGCATTTGTTAGAAACAGAAAGAAGCTTAAGGATTGAACACCAAAATCTAACCTAACATTTGACTATAGATGCTGCATGTTTAAATGCAAATGTCCATATCCTAATACAGGTAGTCCTCGACTTACGAACAGGTTCCGTACCTACAAACCGTTCGTAACCCAATTTTGCCGTAAGTCGGAACTCATTACACGTGGCGCCACACCCGTTCGTAAGTCCGGATTTTTTTGCCGTAAGTCGAGGAAATACATGTAAAATGTATGCTAAGGCTGCGCCACACACTTGTTCTTAAGTCTGAGTTGCCGTAAGTCGAGGACTACCTGTATTTGTTTGCTCTAAATTATAGTAAAAGTGTGTCTCAGTCTACCTTTTGCATAATAAATGCGCTTTCACGGTCAACTCATCTGTATTTGAAAACCCGGTTCCCAGAAGGGGCCGGCACACGCAGAGGGACGAGCTTCTGCATTTCTTAGAAATTTAACAAGATAAACACCTTAAAACTGTTATTTGTTTGCTCGAAATTATAGTAAAGGTTTGTCTCAGTCTAACTTTTGTTGAATAAATGCACTTTGAGGGTCAAATCAGCTGTATTTCAAAAGCTGATACGCAGAAGTAAACGTGTGCATACGACGAGTCGCTATGCAAATTTATCAAGATAAGCACCTAAAAACAATTATTTATTTCCTCAAAATTATAGTAAAGCTGTGTCTCAGTCTAACTTTTGCTTAATAAATGCACTTTAATTGTCAAATTAGCTTCATTTCGCCGGGGCGATGCAGCTGGTTTGACAGTTGCTCCAAGCAGCAAGCAGAATGAAGGTGGAAGACTGTGGCAAGCCGATTGTGTCATTAATAGCTGGTGAAGATTCTCAATTATCTAGGACATGGTAAATTCAAAAAAGTTCAAGATAAAAACAATAAAGTACAGTATAAAGTATAATAAAGTCCAGGTGTTTTTGTCTTGAACTTTTTTGAATTTGTCATTATAGCCATATTTATAGACATTACATGATACAACAGCATGCCCTACTGCTACTAATACTCTGCTGCCATCTAGTGGCTGAAAATGGTACTGTTGATTTTTTTTTTTTGGTCAAAATGTATGAAAACGGTCATTTTCTGCCAAAAATTGGTTTATAAATACGGGGGTGGGGGGGGGGGAGGGGGAATCCATAAATACATCGCTTTGGCCTATAAGTCGCAGGGTATGCAAATTATGCACACACACACACACACAAAAACCCGCAACTTATAGGCCAAAAAGTATGGTAGTCGAGAATTGAAAGGAAAAATTTTTGAAGACATAATTATTCTGTTTATTTCCCTAATCTTGTGTCCACAAAAAGTGTTTTATACAGAGATGCTTTAAGCCTTCTTTTTAATTAATTAAATTAATTTTAATTAATTAATTAATTAATTAATTAATTTTTTTTGTAAAACTACAATGTATCACAAATGGATCAGTATTGCTTTTGCTCATTTCATGAAATATTTATTGCAAATATAACGTCTTAAATATCATGGGCATTCTGCAGTCCCTCATTCACTGGGTCTTCGCTTTGTATTTGATTTCCCACTACTAAAATTCTCTCAGCTAACCAAATATTTGCACCACCCATAACTGATCTATTTTAACTCTCACTTGCTCCCTACCCCGTTCCTCTTTGTCTCTCAATCCTCACTATATCTTCTCCGTTATCCACCCAATTAGTTATATATAGCCGCTTTTCAGATAAAAGTCCTGCCAGTCTGCTTCACCTCCCAGCAAAATGAATGCAGATTTAAGTGTTCATGGCAGAAAAACAGAGGAAGAGAGAGTGTGAGATGAAAGCAATCTGCTGGAATCAATGGAACAATGAGCTGATGGAGCCAGCAGAAGGAAAACAGAGAAATGAAGGATTATTTAGTGGTGTCAGAGGTCTTTTATTCTTTTTTTCCATTTGGGGGAAAACTATTTTGTTTACTTTACCTTAGACATAAAAATGTGTTGCTGTTTTCATCACTACTAGTCTACCAATGATAATACTGTACATCAAACTCACAGGTCAAATAAGAAGGGATGCTACCTTTCTAAATTGCCAACCGGCCAGTTTCCATTCCTTAGTTTTGCTGTTGCCCCCAACATCATCCTGTACAATTTTCTAAGAAACCCATTTAAACTACATAATTCTAGATTTCCTTCTTATCACAAGTCCCCATTCATTTGGTTTATTCTAGAGCCCATTTTTGTCAGAAACTAACATTATGAGTACTAACTGTAGCCCTATAGGAAGAGTCACTCTTCAGCTGCCTGGAAAAAAAATGAGGAAAAACAAAACAGCCATTGTCTAACTGTGCATTTTTTTGTATGTATTATTGTAGGTCACAATATACCGGTACTGTTTCATCATCAGCATCAAGTCATTCACCAAACTAAAACTGCAATGTACGTGTCATTGTTCTTGTAAATGAGGAATGCTCTTGACTATGGAAAATGTGGATGTTCAATGCCCACATTTTATAATGGTCTTTTTGATTTCCAGAGGAGGTTGAAGTTGTGGAAGTATGTATATTTTTGTGCCATGTGTTCTTATTTTTACCTTTGTTTATTTTTAAAATCCTTTGGAAGATCAAAATAAATTATTTCCTCTGGGTCCACTTTAAATCCAGGTCACAGATCAAACTTTGACTCCCTCCTTTCACCTATCTTGTTGTACCCATTCCCACCCCATCCAACACACACATATTTACATGCTCAAATTGATGAACATCACAACAAAGAATACAAGGTTGGAGAAAGGCATTTGTGTGAATGTACTGTGTTTACAGAAACACAAGCATTTTGGGATGTCGACGAGAAATGAAGCAGCATAATGAAAGCGACACTGACACAAATCGTAAACGAAAAACAACATGAAAGTAGACTTTGTTTTCTACCTCCTTGTCTGTATTGCTTGTTTCTGTTCAAGAAACTTTTCATAAGATGCCTTCTGATAAATTGTTTCTTCAGGTGTAGATGATGATATTAGACACTGCAGATGTAGGAAGTGCTTAAAGTGGTGGCAGTAGGTGAATAGGAGGTGCCTTTTTTTTTTTTTTTTTTTTGCCTTAGTCATAAATAAACCCAATGTAGATTCCTACACAGTTTGATATTTAGTCTGGACTACTGTTTTTATCAGTCAAAACTAATTGTTCACATTCAAAGAAAGGACCATCAGCCTACCAACTGATCGTTAGTGCCCTGATGGCCACTTGCTTTTCACAGAGGGCTGAGTGATACTAGCAATAACAGGATTATAAGAGGGGGACAGTTAAACAGGGAGACCTCTATCCCTGTTTAATGATGGATGAGTTATCTTCACAAAGATGGCCTCCTTTATTCCCCTCTCATAGCAATCTTCCTCTCTATTAAGGATGTGCACATCTTTATCCCTGAAAGAGTGACTGCTGGCCTGCAGATGAGTGTAGACCACAGATTCCTGGCTAACAATGTTGCTCTTCGATGCTGAGCCATCCTTTTGGCCAGAGACTGTTTAGATTCCCCAATGTATAACTGGTCACAGCCCCTAGTTTCAGCCTGCCTTAGCAATGCCAAACTACAACCTTCCAACATCAGCAGAGAGGAGAGGGATACACATACCACACTCAGTAAGGATAAGAACATCATCATCCTCCCTGCAGGCAAAGGAAGGTGCACAGTTATTTTGAACCAAAAATTATCATGAGAAAGTTATGACCCTCCTTAGTGACTTAACTACTTATGAGCCTCTGAAAAAAGGTCCAGGAAGTGGTTGCAAGACAAAGTTGATAAAGTGCCTGAAACATTTGGAGCAGGACAAGGCTATTGATTGTATTCTGTACCATAGACTGTACCAAGGGGAGGCCATGTCTAGTCGGTATTGTGTTCCTATAATTCACAAACAAGATGTACTACTAAGACTGATTGTTAGCATGATTAACTCTATCACTTATAATGTTTCCAATTATCTGCCATCTGTACCCTGTACTCATCCCTTTAGTTGGTAGCTCAGAACATCACATACAGAACACCAGGGACTTTGTAGATAATGTGAGGAATACCATCATGGAGACTGATGAAACAATGGTCTCTTTTGATGTCACATTGTCACATCAATCTTTGCTTGCATTCCTGTTGATGAAGCAGGGGAGTTGCTCAGTTTAAGATTAAAATCAGACATCCATCTTAGCAGTAGGACCACACTTTCCACAGCGCAACTGCGCCAACTCTTGAAACTGTGCAATGGGGTCTATAGTTTATCCTATTGTTGCCAACCTTTACATGGAAGAAATAGAAAAACACCCTTGGCATCCTTTTTAAGGGACACCACTGAGTCATTGGTCCAGGTATGTCAATGACACCTGGGTTAAAATTCAATCTCAGGAAGTCCAACATTTCACTGATCACATCAACTCTGTTGATAAATATATGCAGTTCACACGAGAAAATGTAAAAGATGGCAGGTTGGCTTTTTTCGACTTTGATGTCTTAGTCTCAGATGGAGGACATGTGCAAACTGATGTGTATTGCAAACTCACCCAATAATTGGGGTTTGACTCCCATCACCCACTGGAGCACAAGTTTGGAGTCATCAGGACTGTTCCACAGAGCGGATATCATCCCTGCAAACTCAGGAGCCAGGCAGAAGGAGAAATCCCACACATGACATGCCCTGGAGCAATGTGGATATTCTAACTGAGCCTTCCTCAAAACAGAGAAGAACCCAAACAGGACTCAAGCCAGCCATCAGGTGAAAAGAGGAACCCAGACCTAGACTAGTGGTCATTCCGTATGTTTTGAGAGTTTCAGAGAAACCAAGATGTTTATTTTCTAAACCTTGCATCTCAGTAGCTTTCAAATTGCAAAATACATTATGGCAAAGACTGGTTTGTCCCAAAGATCCAGTCCCTCGTCACAGAGTAATATTGTATATGCTGTTCAGTGCCAGGAGGGCTGTGATGAGTTATGCATCAGGGAATTTAAACAGCCACTGGCCAAAAGGATGGCCCAGCACTAAAGAGCAACGTCATCAGGCCAGGGCTCAGTGGTCTACACTTATCTACGGGACAGCGGTCACTCTTTCAAGGATGAAGATGTGCACATCCTTGATAGTGAAATATATTCCTGTCAGTATTATATTTGTTATGTTACTGAAAGTTTTGTACACCTGCGCTCTGCAGTATAAATGTATATTAAACCGATGCAGAACCTTTAGTTCCGGGTTTTTGTTTCCGGTAGGAAGGAGTTTTAGTTACACGCCTGCACTAAGCAACAAACCTGACACTTTATGTGTTACATCAAGGATGGTAGTATTATTGGCTGAGAGGCAGGTCACGTGGGTGAGGGTAGGCTGTCCTATGAGGAGATGACGACACCAACGGGGTAGTCATGGGCCAGCCTCTGAAGATGAATGTGGGACTGGCGGTAACATGGTGTATGTTCTAGCTGGAGGCAGACGAGATGTGAGTTGTGATTTCCACTTATCTGTACAATAAACCTGCAATAATGTTTATATTTGTTTCAGAGCCTACTTCAAACCTTTGAATAACGTAACAATTGAGAGGAACATTAGTTTGAGAGAGGAGTAAAGGAGGCCATATTTGTGAAGATAACTCATTCATCATTAAACAGGGGTGGAGGCCTCCATGTTCAACTGCCACCCTCTTACAATGCTGTTATTGCAAGTATCACTCAGTCCTCTGTGAAAAGCAAGCGACCATCATAGCACTAACAATCAACTATTAGACTGATGGTCCTCCCTTTGCATGTGAACAAAATAATTTTGGCTGTCCCCAGCAAACTGTTTAATCCACTATGAGAACATGCTGTAGCTTCTCAGATTAAGGTAATTTTCACACCTAATAGACCAAAATCCGGAATATTTGCTTACATTTTCAACTGCTGGGGTTTACATTCACACTGCACTGAGTCAGTCGAGCCAACTTGTTCCTCCCCCACGTCTGTGGTGGCGCTGCACCAAAAACTACTGAAGAAAACTACATGAAAACCTTTGAAAAAGACACTGAGCACAACTTACTTTTGGAAATAAAAACAAAAATGGAGTGGTGTCAAATTTTAGCCGTTTTAAGATTTCTGTTTTGTCTGTGGCATATGTGCTAATCAAACGTTTTTCAACAATGGACTCAGCATGAGTGGAAGATGAGGCAGAAGACCATGGAGAATGTTGTTTTTCACACAAGGCGGCTGACAGCTCCATATGAGGTAAGATAAATGTTTGCCCTGAGCTGTAGTTCACTTCCTGCTTGCGGAGCGGTGCCCGGTCTGGTTGCATTCACACTGTACTCGAACCGTGCTCAAGTTTTCTTCTACCGGACCGAGACCTAGGTTTATAGGAGGGCCAGTGTTCACCTTTTTGTTCCGTGACAGAATCCAATGGTGCATTCACACCTCTCCAAACAAACCGGACTTCCTAGGCAAACGGACAAGAGTTCGGGACAACAGGGCTGGTGTGAATGCACCCTTAGTCCGAACCAATCAGAATTGAAACACTCACTAAATAGGTTTTAATGAAACTTTCTCAAAATAATCTTTAGGTGTACAATTATGACCCTTAACCTTTGTAATAAACCCAACTAATATGACACCATCCAACTTGTTCTTAGCAAAAACAAAGATGGCTTTAAGTCATCAAATGTGTACAGATATAGCACTAGACTTTGATTTAGTGGTAAAAACCTTCCTCCACACAGTCTGTGACTTTCTGTTTGATTTGGCAGAACTTGAAAAACTCAACAGGTATTTGTTCCTGATTACTGCAGTTGTGTTTTTGGGTTTACATAGTAAATGTTTCTGTTCTGATGCTTGTCTTACTGCTTGCTGCCAGAAGGAGCTGCTGTGACAGAAAAAGGTAAAAGACCCTGTGACTACTAGAAAAAGGCAACAATTGTGTTCTCAGAACACAATGTTGTCCCAAACGTTGGCATTTCAACAGCTATGGTAATAAGGTTTGTGAGTTTAACCATCATCTCCTAATTTCATTACAAGCACCACAACAAAATGAGTGCTTCAGTACAGAGTCCACTATCTTTCCTGGATTATGCTGAAGAGTTTGCTATACCGTTTATAAGGTGGTTGAAAATAGTTGACATTTAGATACTTTTTTATAAATGCTTGTGGTGACAAATCCAATGAAAGGCAATTTACTGCTTTATTACACTGTGTGGGTCCAGAGGGACAGTGCTTGGTCTACACCACCAGAACAAGGTGAAACATTTGATGAAGCCACGGCTGCATTTCAAAGACATTTTGTCCTCAAAGGTAATGTGTTGGCATGTAGGCAACATTCAGATAACATGCTCAATGTACCAATGAGCCATGAGTCATATGCCACTGAGCTCAGAGATTTTGCTGCACCATATGATTTGGGAATGATGGAAAGTGAACTAATAAGAGATCAGATCATTTCTAAAGCTTATCTCAGTGCTGTGAAAGATATGTTACTGCTGGAAGAGAACAATGCCCTGGACAAAGCTCTAACCATCACCTGTCAAGTGAAAGCACCAGTTAAAAATTATACCATGTTCCCAGCAGGAGTCCTGCCTGAACCTGTACAGATAATAGATGCTGCAAATGCAAAAAAAAAAAAAAAAAAGAAAAAAGAATCACAAAGATCTCAAACATGAAACTCCACCAAATGTTAATGATAAACAGGCAAGTCGTAGTCAAGTCAAAGCAAAAGCTAAAAACTGGCATTTGCAAAATCATCACTAAAAGGGGGTAGTGGCGCAGTGGTTAGACGGTGGGCCTGTGATTGGAAGATTGCCGGTTCAAGCCCCGGTACCGACAACATAAAAAAATGTGGGTGGAAAAAGGTGAAACACCCACACCTGCCTCCACC
>JARVLU010000599.1:24739632-24755887 GCA_031762415.1 Simpsonichthys santanae | reverse complement strand
ACACACACACACACACACACACACACACACACACACACACACACACACACACACACACACGCACGCACACACACACAAACAAAGAGAGAGGGAGAGGTTTGTTCATTCATCTGCATGTCTGGTTGGTTTAAAAAAAAAGAAGCTAAAATCTGCTTTGAGCGTTCGATTTATTATTTGATTCTGATGGATCAATACTTGACTGGAAAGAAACCATCAGGGACATAAATCCCGGTGGAGGCGCGCTAATCCGCTCAGATTGGGGTTGTTTCGTGGTAAATGTTTTAATTTAATCCGCCTTTTTGTTTGTTTTCGCTGCTAAACTTCGCCTCTTCCTCCAGCTCCGGCGGGCGACCGTGTTTCTCCTCCGTTGCGGTGGAAACGCTCCAGGTGTGCCGCTGTGGGCGCGCGCGCCTCGCCACGCGCTCCGCTCCAGATTCTTTCTTTCGCCTCGCGCCACACCTGCGAGACACTTGTCGCGTTTTATTATTATTTTTAATACACACACATTTATGTTTTAAGTGAGGCGTCTCGTTTGTTCACAACAGTTCCACTTTTTTTGTGTCCGTGCGCGCGTGCGTTCCCGTGTCATTAAACACCGGAAGTAACGGCGATATTCTCTTTTCGCTAATTGGCTAATTAGCCAACGACGAGCTGAATTAGCTCCACCTGCGGAGCCGGGTTTCCAACAGGTCAGCTAGTCGCCAACAAGCTGCGGGTAAAAAGGTCTCGTGCTGCTCACGAGCGTCAGAATCACGAACATGAGAGCTCAGACAGAGCAGCTGCAGCAAAGCACCTCTGGATGCTCAACACGTCCTGAACTCATGAACCGTGTCAGGTTAGAGCTGTGGAGCTGCAGCACGTGTGGCCTCAAAAAACATAAATTAATTAAATTAAAATTAAAGACGAGCAAAAATTAAAATAAAAAAAAAGTCTTAATTTGTGCTGAAGCTGAATCATGAACAGCTGGTCCTCAGAGCAGCCAGACTGCTGCAGGTGGAGCAGGCTCATGCACTGCTTCTGCTAATAAATCATATCTTTGATTTGTTTCTGATCATAATCACCTTCCACTGGATATGTAAGGATGCCAAGTGGTAAAATAAAACACTTTGCATTTCTTGAAACTGATAACAGTTACAGCAGTTTTAGTCATTTTGGGGCTCTGCAGCTGTTATTATCCACCTGACAAGGGTTTCTTAACTTTAGTAACTCTTCCGTCAACTTTAATACAGCCTGAACCGCATGCAGCGTGTATACCCCCACAAATATGTCAAAACGTTCGGCTCAGTGCCATGATGTGTGCTATTACTTTTACTGGTATTTCAAGTCACCATGGCGACGTAATTTACCAACAAATACGCCGTTTTTCCAATTCAAAACGTCTGACAGAACCACGCAGCAGTCCCCATCTAAGTTTCTCCAGGAACTGTCTAGTTCTTTTAAATATCGTGCAGAGTGACGCGCTCAGAGGATGTACTGTGTGTGACTCTCAGCTGCAACCACAGCGACTTTTAGCACATCTTTAAAACCCACTGAGTTACCTCCATGTTTGTGCTCTCTGTGGTGGTCACTTTATCTTGGGTTGGCTCCAGAAGTTAATCAGTTGTTAACATGCGCTGATCATTTCCTGCAAGTTTCATTCAAATGTGTCCAGTAGTTTGTGAGATGTTTTGCTAACAGACAGGGTTAAACAGTTAATAGTGTGAGTGCTGTGAATCAGCCTCAGCTAATCAAAGTTTACATCATCTGTGAAACTGACAGAGCTATGGCCATTATTTTTAAGGCCACTTGGCTGTGGCAGCCATCTTGAATCAGGCTGACGCTCAGCGTTAAGACGAATGAACGGACTCGTGCAGGAGTTTAAGGATCGGCCTTTTGGCGCCAGGCGACAAGTTTCAAACAGATCTCCAGAGCAGGAGTCTCTGCAGTCTCCAGATCTAAATTCAGTCCGAAACCTCTGAGATGTGCTAAAACAGGTGGCTGACACGTCTGCAGAAACATTGTGATGCAATCACATCAACGCGGAGCAGATCTTCACTGAAAGCGCTCCTTTTTCTCTCTCGCCCCCTCTAGTTTGGGAGCTCAGGTTGTTTTGACTGCCAAGTAATGCCTCGCTATGAAGGAAGTTAGCAATGAATAGATTCTTTAGATGCACATGATTATCTCTGACGCTGGTCACCCTGCCTGAGTCTCCTCATTAAATCTTCCAGGAGATGATGCTGAGTCTGAGCTGATTCCAGGCCACAGACTCAGCCGTGTGACAGATGGCCTTTTTCTCTGCTTTAAATGTGGTGTGTAAGCAGCCATTGTGAGAAGTGATGAAGAAATGAAGTGACAAGGCCTAGAATAGCACGCCTGAACCCGCAGCGTGTTTATTCTCATTTATTTATTTATCTATCTATCAAGCAATCAACAGAGGTCAGGCAGTGCGTTCCTCACTGGAGACAGTTTGAGATGCGCTGCACATGAAAGAAAGAGCAATGTGCCTTTGTTGTTTAGTTTAAAATGTATTTATATTGTAAAATTATTTAAACTAGAGAAATAGCATTTCCTATGAAAAATGCTGTGTGGATGCGTATTGCAGAAGAACTTGCTGAAAAACAGCTGAAATTAGCAAAAACAAATACCATGCTGAAATGTACCTGAATAAGGTAGAACAAGTGTAAATCAGCAGGAGAAAGCAGAAAGAACACAAAAGTTGAAATGAGTGAAACAAAATGTGGAATTGGCTGAAAACTTTTAATATCAGCATAAAAACTGCTAAATAGTAGCTGAAATAATAGAAACTAGCAGAAAAAAGCTGAAAGAGCATAAGTGAAAATAACAGAAATAATTTAATTAGGCTGAAAGTAGCCAAAATTACCATGAAAAACTTGTACCAATTTATATATAGAGCAATTAAAACAGCAACAAGGGCAACCAAATGCTGTACAATAGAAACAAAAAGCAAGTGGACAGGAAAACATAAAATAAAAATATAGATATACAGTAAATAGCAACATAACTAACTAAAATGGCCAACAATGTATAGTACAGAGAGGATCAAAACAAATCACACCATGTTAAAGGCACGAGAATAGAAATGGGTTTTCAAGCGAGACTTAAAGACTGTGAGTGTGGGAGCCTGCCTGACACTCAGTGGCAACTCATTCCACAGTCTTGGACCTGCAACAGAGAAAGTCCTGTCACCTCTGAGCTTACGACGAGTTTCTGGGACTGCAAGAAGCATCTGGTCTGCTGACCTCAGAGAGCACGGTGGGACATATGGCTGCAAAAGATCAGTGAGATAGGATGAATTTATCTGAAAACAGCTGAAGTTAGCTAAAATTTGCTACCAAAAAAAACGCTAGCTGAAAAGGTATAACAAGCTTAAATTAGCAGGAGAAAGCAGAAAGAACGCTTGTTTGCCCATTTAGACTGAAAGTAGCAGAAATGAGCACAACACAACTGAAATTAGCATAAAATCAGCTGAAAATAGCTAAAATTTGCAGAAAGGAGCTTACATTACCAGAAGGAAGTCGAGAGAGCCCTTTTTTGCTGAATTAGGCTGATAAAAGTTGAAGTGGGTGCGACAAATGTGGAATTTGCTGAAACGGCTAAAATTAGCATGAAAACAGCCAAATAGTAGTAGAAAAAGCTGAAATGCAGAAATAAGCTGAAAGGAGCAAAACAAGCTGAAATTAGCAGAAATAAGTTAGAAGAAGCACAACAATGTTTTAGTTGGCAGAAAAAGTCTGGAAGCAGCACAAAACAGCTGAAAAACAGCTGAAAGCAGCTGATTTTGTTTGTTTGTTTGTTTTTGTTTTTTGCACAAGGAAGCTGAACAAAAGCTGAAGCAGAACAAAATGTGAAAGGAGCAGTAAACGGTTGCAAACAGATCTAAAGATTTGAAGGATGTAAAATGAGCTCAATTCATTCTCTATGAGGAAAAAAGGTCAGAAAAGGCTAAATATTTCAAAAAGCTAAAGTTGAACCAATACTAAAAGTCATAGCACCCTTCTCCTGAACAAGCTGAACATTTTGACATATGATTTGTTGAAATAGCTTAAAAACTGCGAGACGAGAAAGATGCTGAAAAACATACGACAGAAAAATGGATCACAAACATTCACACTATTAAAGGCCTAGCTTTCCGTCACAGAAACATTGAGGACAACGTCAAGAACAAGCTCAGGCTACGTGTTGTGAATGACTCACAGCTGTGACTGCTTCAGATCTGGCCTCAATATCTGTCCATCTGACTGAGTTATCGTCATTTTAGTGCTTTTAAGTTCAGTTGGCTGTGGCGGCCATCTTGAATCAAGTTGTAGATCCAATGATTGCTTTTGGTAAGTTTGATCAAATGTGTTAAAAATAGCTACAAAAATCACACACCTCTGTCACAGCAACTCTTTAGCTCGGGGTTTATTAGATCCGCACGTTAACCATCTCTTCCGATCACAGCTTGTTCTGTTAGTATTTTTATTGAGACCAACAGCCGAGACTTTGGAACGTGTTCCCGAGCGCTGCTGACAAAATATAAATAATAATGTAAACACTGAGGAGAGCCGTTCCGTTGTTTGGCTCTCTCGTTCAGGGTGGTCCGCTCTGAAAACACGCCCGCGGTGGCTCATACTCCCATCTACGACACTTTCATTGCAAGATAATGGAGATAGAGTTAATGAGGATCCTGGAGCCCGAGGGCCATGAAGGAAGTGTGTGTCTGAGTTCACTGAAATGTGCCGGGCTCGCTGGTGCAGCTGCGCTCGTCACTTAATGCAACCGTGCGGGCTTTCTCAGTGGACCCCGGCCACACGCTCTGAATGCCATCTCTCAGCTGTCCTTGGTGCCAGTGGGCAGAGCTCCCGCTCTCTGGTTTGGTGTGAGCAGGCCAACCCATTACAGACTCAGTGGGGATGGAGTCTCCAGCAGCTTATCAGAGCAGGACAGTGTCAGAGGCTGTAACACGCTCACCGTCAGCGCAGAGAACATCCTCCGTGCACCGTATTTCAGGAATTGTCTGCAGCCACGTCCTGTCGGGATGCCTTTAGTGGGCCCTTTACGTTTCTGAAGCCAAGAGGCTGCAGGTCGGTGTTAAAGTTAGAGGAGTTTAAAATTACTACTTGATTTCCCTTCCATTAAGTTTTAATGCCTTAAGTTCATTAATCCTGTCGTGCAAGTTTTATTGTATATTTCGATTAAAATTTTAAGCGTTCCTCGTGTCAGAACAGAAAGGGTGAAGAAAACCTTCAGCTTTTCTGCTCCAACCTCATGGAACAGTTTGCAATCAAATCTCAAACTTTAAACACTAGTATGTCTGAATGTATTTAATACCATGATAGATACAAATATGGTCAAGTTGCAGAAGTGCAATTGTTTTAATTCAGTCATTTGTTTGATTGTAAGTCTATGTGTATTGTGACTGTGTGTTTTAATGTTTATTTATTTTATTTTATTTATTTTTTATTGTTTTTTTTTTCCCCATCTCTCTGTGTGCTGTCATTCTTGGCCAGGTCTTTCTTGTAAAATAAATCTTTTGATCTCAATGGGACAAACCTGGTTAAATAAAGTTATTCATATTATACAGCTACCATTACTGCTGCCCTAATGTTTCCTTGTTCCCCCAAATTTACTGTATTATTTTTACCAAGATTAAGCTCAAGTTCAAGTGTCTTTACTGTCATTTTATCACATGCGCTACATGAGGTGGAATGAAATTGTGTACTCAGGGTCCCAGTTATACCCAAAAATAGCAAAAATAAAAAGTATAAAAAGCAACAATGTATAAGGATCAAAGATATACACTAAACACTAATACAGTGGTCCCTCGTTTATTGTGGGGATCCGTACTCTGAAGCCCCACGATAAGTAAAAAAACCGTAAAGTAGGAATAGTAGTAAGTAGTAATTTATTTATAACATATTTATATATACTGTATATTTATTATTTATTTATTTATTTACTTATTTTTTTTTTTTGGCATTTCATTTATTTATTTATTTAGGAGCAGATACTCATGTGTCTAGCCCTAACCCTTAGACAGAAACATTGTTCACCGATGTGGTGGATCAGGCTTCCAGACTAGATTCTAACATTTTCTTTGCCTGCAGTCGGCCATCTTATGGGGCAAATATGTATCAGATTAATCAGTGAGCGGAGGAAGATCAACATCTCTAGCACAAAGCCCAAAGAAGAAATTGACCTCCAAAGATGTTTTGTATTTTGAAAAAGAAAAAAGAAAGCTAAATTTTAGTGCTAAGACAGGTAAAAGTACTCATATCTGCTTAGAATTTAAAATGTTAATAAACAGGTTATTATGCTGCATGCCTGATAATGACATGATAATAAGTAAACGTCCTCCACTGTCATCAGCATTAGGTTGATGGTTTCTTATTGTAACCTGTGCACATACATTACAGAGGAAGCTTCTTCATTTTAATCATAATGTCTTTTACAGAACGACTCCGTTTTCAGTTTAAACAATTCAATCCCAGGTGGCTTTAAAAACTGTATTGATTTACTTTTTGCTTGCTATTCATCAGCGCTCGGTCCGATTGATACCGCAGCTTATCCTGTGGCTGTTGGCTGATTTCGTCTTACTCTTGATGACCCAACAGATACTGGATTGTGCCACCTCAGACTAACGTGCGATGTGTCTGTTCCACAGCGTGGATATTCTTCTTCCTTATTGAAGAGGGCTTTGCTCTGGCACAGAGAACCAAAGGTGAGATGAGGCCTCCCCTTCTTTGATGATGTCATCATCACTAAGTCTTGCCAGAAGACGAGACGTCTGTCACTCTCCCTGCCGTTCTCTCCGCTCACAGATTCTCTAGGCGAGCCTGGCGGTCAGAAGCCTAACCAGAACGACTGCGGCACGTGGGTGCGCAACATCAATGGCGGGGTGTTCATGTCGCCAAACTATCCCAACACATACCCCGCCAACAAGGAGTGTGTTTACATCCTGGAAGGTAAAACTTTAACACATCTACTGAAACTTACTGACTTCATTTTATATCTCCTCACCTGGATCTGATTGTTTTTCTCTCTGCCGATGGGCACTTGGCACAACAGTGTCCTAATGAGCCATTCTGAGTTTGTTTAATGGCAGATAAAGCACTTAAACATCGGGGGCAAGGGCTTTTCTTGCAAACTTCTCTATAAGCACAATGCGCCAAAAGATTTGGTTACGAGGGAAAATGTGCTACAGAACTGGGCTTTAGAGGCTCATCCCTAAACTGTACGCATCCTCCAACAAAACATCCGTCAGTGATTTGGAGCCCGCTGCACGGGAAACATAATGGAAAGCATCATTAGCAGCTATAGGAGATGAGGTCTGGCTGATGTGTTTTCTAAATTGATGAACTGTTTGTCCATGATGCTGAAGCGCAGCTTTTAATGCAGATGAGACGTATGCTTGCTGGTACCTCAAATTTCACACATGGCTCAAGTGCGCCACCTGTGGCCAAACCACATCCTAACTTGTTGTTGACTGGAAAGCCGCCTCTCTAATACGAGCAGCCTTCTGGAGTGTGCAAGTGCAGCGTTGCACAACAGACAGAACCTGCTATTTGCTACGATTCAGTCCTGAATGGCCTCAGTCACATCCCATCATCTCCAGCGCGGAGCCTTTTATTCTGCATCAGACAGAGACGGAGCGATGCTCACATTTTACTGCAGGAGCTAATCAGATAGCTTTGTAATCATAATTTGTGGTTAGTGAGGCTCATTGATTGTGCCATGTCCCCAAGTTCATCAGCTAAATAGATTGAGTGATTATGTAGTCAGCTTTTTTCTGCGTCAAGCTGTGCCGTGTGCATGTGTGTGTGTGTGTTGTACAGAAAAGAAAAATGGAGATCTAACTCTCTGGATAATGAGCACGCACATAGCAGGAAGTGCTGGCGATACAAGCTGTTCGCTGAAGCAGAATGCAAAGGATCAAATTGAAAAGCAAGACATGAAAGAGAAATCGTTTTAGTCGTTTTAGTGCAGCCACACACACACTTTGACCTCTACCTTTATTTGTATTGCTTCTTCGAGGCTGACTTTATTCAAAGCCCCCCCCCCCCCCACCACCTTAACCCCCACTGTCTTTATTAAGTATGATTCACCTGACATCAGGTGCCCATTCGGTACACAGACGTGGGTTTTCCTGACAGATGAACCAGTGAACTTCAGATCCAGCTGTGAGTCCAGGGGTCGAGATTCAGAGGCGACAGCAGAGAGGTGTCGGGCTGCACGCGTATGAGGATGTGCACGTGTAGCGCGTGCACAAAACACCTTTAAGGAGCTGCACCTGTTAGATTAGATTACAGCATTTGGCATTCTTGCGGAGGTGCTCATGATGGATACAAGAAAGTACTGTATTTAAAAAGTGTTCAAAGTATTTGATTGTGCAGCTTGTGGGGAGACAGGAGCATGTTTCAACAAACGTTGTTGAGCTCACTGCTGTTCTTCAGCTCTGATGCCAAGTAGAGCTTCAGCCTCGTGGCTCTTTTCATAAATAAAGGAATAAAGGAAAAGTCAGATGTCTTCAAGTAATAGCTCACATTGAGATGTTTATTGCGGGGGTTACGTTCCACCTCCCACCCCCCCCACCATCCCACCCCACCCCCGCAATAAGTGAAAAGCCCTGAAGTAGGGATGTTATATTTATTTTAGTATTTGTATGTATTTTAAAGCTTTATTAACCCTTCCTACACTCTTGCAATATTCTAACCTCTTAAACCTACGTCATGTACAGTACTGTACATGTAGCTACTAAACAAATTTTACTTAGCAGCTCTGCAGAACAGCAGCAGCTCTCAGTTCTGATCAGGTTCTGTGCAGCCGTTGAGTGCCGAAGCACTTTTTTTTGGGGGGGGGGGGGGGGGGTGTCGGATAAAGAGTAATGTCCCGGTGTTCTCCAGAGAGTAGCCAGAACTTTGGTGGTGCCACCCCAGCTTGGAAGTCCTCGAGGGCTGGCTACCAGCTCTCGGATTCACCATTGGATCTAGAGGTCCGGTTCTGGTCCGGTTCCGGGTGGGTTCAGTTGCTGCTCTCTGAATCCACTGGGTGTTAAAATCACTGCAAAAAGCACCAAACTTTTTCCAATCAGATCAAAAATGTCCTATGCATTTCAGCAGAAGGCAACAGGGCTTCTGAGTGGGGCACTGTTGTCTTCTGGGAAATATAGTCCTTATGAGCGAGGATACAGTGTAGGCTTATTGAGAAAAAAAAAAAAAAAAAACAACTACAAAATGGTGGCGCTTGTCCAAAGTATTTTATTTTTTTCATTAACTTGTTAATGTACAGTTTCCCATACTGTCATCAATCAATCACACGAGTACCGTATTTTCCACCATACACATCACACTGCCCTATAAGTTGCATTAGTCCAAATACATCTAAAAAGTGGAAAAATCCATAAATATGTCACTTCGCCATATACGTCGCATCTATTGTGTCACTGCTGACGCGTTGCTTTTCTCATGCATCACCACCAACAACCTGGAAATGTGGGCCGGTGTTGTGCCAAAAATCGATTGGCTGCCAAATGGCGGCCACGGAAGTGTGCACGGGAGAACTTTAACAAGAATTTACCAAGACTAACACTTAAAAACAATTATTTGTTTGCTCTAAATTATAGTAAAGGTGTGTCTCAGTCTACCTTTTGCTTAATAAATGCACTCCACATTTCTTTGAAATTTAACAGGATAACCACCTAAAAACAATTATTTGTTTGTTCGAAATTTTAATAAAGGCATGTCTCAGTTGAACTATTCCTTTAAAAATGTGTTTTAATGGTCTAATCAGGTGCATTTCAAAAATAGGTTTGCTTCTTTGGTGTTTTGGGAGCGTGCAGAGGGAGGAAAAAAGGACGGAGGAAAGCTATGCATTTCTTAGAAATTTAACAAGAAAAGCACCTAAATCAATTCTTTGTTTGCTCGGCATTAAAGTAAAGGTGTGTCTCAGTTGAACTTTTACTTAATAAATGCACTTTAATGGTCAAATTAGCTGCATTTTGTTGGGGCGGCACAGCAAAATTACCAAGCTGATTTGATTATTGCTCCAGGCGAGCTGGACAAAGGTGGCAGTCTGTGGCAAGCCGATTGTGTCACTAATAGCTGGTGAAGATTCTCAGTCATCCAGGACATGGTAAATTCAAAAAAGTTCAGGACAAAAATAATAAAGTATGAAATATAATAAATAAAGTGCAGTTGTTTCTGTCTTGAACTTTTATGAATTTGTCTTTATAGCCACTTTTACCTATTACATTATACAGCAGCATGCCCCACTACTCTGCTACCATCTAGTGGTTGAAAAGTGGTACTGTTCTTTTTTATTTTATTTTATTTTTTTCAGTTAGAATGAATGAAAATGGTCATACCTCAGCCAAAATTGGTTTATAAGTATTGGGGGGGGGGGGGGGGATCCATAAATACCTCGCTTTGGCCTATAAGTCACAGGGCATGAAAATTATGCAAAAAAGTGACTTATATAGCAATAAATACGGTAATATTAAAGTTAACAATCATGTGCACTGTACAATTCATTCCCTTGCATTCAATCTTGCTTTGAAAAACCGCAAAAGAGGGAGTACGCGAAAGTTGAACCACAAAGTGGCGATGGACTACTGCAGCACACATCAACAATCAAGTGGCATTAAAGTGATTTTTTTCTTCACAGTGATAATCCTGATTAGGGATTTATGAGTCTAACAGCTTCAGGGTAGAAGCGGTTCCTCAGTCTAGTGGTTCTACACTTAATGCTCCTTAACCTCCTGCCTGAGGGGAGCGGGGCAAAAAGAGTGTGTGCTGGGTGAGTGGGGTCCTTCATGATGCAGGTGGCTCTCTTCCTGCATCTGAAGGTGTAGGTGTCTGTGATGGAGGGGAGGCTGACTCCAGCAGACTTCTATTGTTCTATCAACTATTAACAGAGACTTGCGCACATGTTCACCCTGCACTTGAGTCATCATTTTAAAAGTGCGTAGTTTGACACAGCAGCATGAAACGTTCAACTTTAAACTCGTGCTCGACTTCTAAACACCATCCAGTTTATCTTTGTCCTGCAAAAGCAACAATGGTCATTTTCTTTTCATGGATTTTCTTCCTTTGTTTCCTTCCCCTCCCTTGTTTGCCAAAGCTCTACCCAGACAAAGGATTCAGCTGGCTTTTGATAAAAATTACTACATCGAGCCATCATTCGAGTGTCGCTTTGATCACATCGAAATACGCGATGGGCCGTTTGGGTTCTCGCCGCTCATCGATCGCTTCTGCGGTGGAAAGAATCCAGGCCTCGTTACGTCCACGGGGCGTTTCATGTGGATCAAGTTCACCAGCGACGAGGAGCTGGAAGGTCTCGGCTTCCGTATCAAGTACACCTTTATCGCAGGTGAATGGAGACATCACATCACAGATCCCCCTCAGACACACAGAGAGAGGGATGAGTTCTGCACACAGCAAAGGTGTTGAGGTGGAAAAACTGGAACTGATTCTCCCAAAATATACAAACAAGAATCCAGTCTTTCACAGAGATACTGATCTTTACAATAATTGTTTTTTTCTCATCAACTTGTCAACGCTCAGGTTCTTTAAAAGTCTTAACTTTCCAAATATTGTTAGAGTCCATCCTGTGCTTCTCTAGTGTTTCAATGATAAGCTCAAGTCAAGAACCTTTTAAATCTGAACCCAATGTGCCTTGAAATCAGTGTCTCCCATCAGGCGACAGATAAAGAACCCTCTCTCTGCTTTATCTGGCCAAGTCTAATGGGATCTTATCTTGTTTTTTGCTTACCTATTTCTGCTCTGTGGTTTGAGAGTAATATGCCTCCCAAATTTGATCATTTCAGACCCTGATTTCCATCTGCACGTGGGCGGACTGCTGAATCCAATCCCAGGTATGATCTTGGGTATTTTTTTTTATTTTTTTTTGGCTTGTGTCCGATTCGTTTCAAAGAGCCCCACTGTGCTCAGAAGATTTCCGGAGGCGCTCTCTGACTGTGACGTGAATGCCTAAAGAACAAATGTACCTTGACAAGCTCATAATTGTGCATGAAGTCAAAGGCTGTGTGTGCACACACAAGCGCACATTTAAGCCCCCTGAAAGAGCACACACCTCTTTTTATCTTTTCCTTCTCTCCATGTCGTTTTGCCTTTGTTCCTCTCTCTTTACAATGTCCCTCGTCATAATCTGCTCTGCTCACTTCAATCGAACTATAAATCCTTTTCACTTCTTAACAAAATCCATCATGTGTCCCTCGGTCTGTCAGGCTCCTCTTTTCACTCGAACCGTTTTCCTCTATCTCCTGGTCTTTCATCTCTGTGCAGTCTCTGCTGTTTTTTTCTTTCTTTCTTTCGTTTCCTCTCACTCTGGTCCTTGTGACCCTACTGTCAAATTATTTTTCCCTTTTTTTTTGCTTGTTTCTTTCTTCCTCCTCTGGTTTTATCTTCTTACCTCTGCTGCACATCTCCCTCTGCCTCCCTGCAGACTGTCAGTTTGAAGTTGGTGGATGGGATGGGATTATTCGCTCCAGTCAGGTGGAAGAGGAAGAACGAGTGAAGCCTGGTGATGCTCTGGACTGTATCTGGACCATAAGGGCTCCTCCAAAGTCCAAGGTCGGTGCAAAGAACTGTATCAGTCAGGCCCTGGTGATGATGCCAGACATCACTTATTTGCTGCTTTGACCCATGATTTGTTTTTACTTCTGTCACAAAAGACAGAAAATAGTGACCAGAGTCCAATCTTTGTTTCTGTTTTGATGAGTCATGTTCAGTCAGACACTATGCACTCCTACTACTGACTGTGGCTCCCCCAAAAGTCTGAAATATAATTTTACTGACAAAAAAAAAGTTAAGCACTGAAAGTGGTGAAGCTGTGATGTTTGTGCTACGGTTACAAAATGGAGTTGGCCATATGAGCACATGGTCCCTGCCCCTTCAGGCCAAGATGCAGGCAGTGATTTGGTGCTGAACAGTCGTGCAGCCACAGTTCTCCCTTCTTTCGTAAGTTGCCCCACAGCTGCTGTCAACTCATCTTTGAGGTCCAGCAGATTGGTACTGGGTCAGACTTGATCTCCGAGCTGATCCCATACATGTCTGACTGGGAAAGATTGGTGGACCTGGCTGGCCATGGGAGGACTTTAATCTGTGAAAGCAGTTTATAGACTTGTGTGTGTTGATGGATGTTGTCTTGTTGAAAGACTGCACAAAGGCACTTTTTCAAAAAGCATAATCATCAGTCATCAGCCCATAACTTCTGGTCACAGCATCTTCAAGCACAATCCTCTCTGGTGTTAATAGCAGCTGCATCAGATGGTGAACCCATAGTTTGGATAATTCCAGTTGTTGAGACATGCTGGGGGTTGACTGGAGCTGTTGAGTCTTGTGACCTGTGTCCAGATAAACTGGGGTTCTGAATATTTGAAACACAACACAACAACTATTCTTCTTAATGTGGCCTGTCTTGGGTGAGCCAAACCATTATATAGGTGCCCTCATGTACGTATTTGTTCAACTACTGCAACATCTGTACACCCCACATGCTGGGCAGGTGCACAAAATGCCCACCAGGCCAAGACTTCTATTAAACTCTGAGTGCTGGAAGTGATGTCTAATGCATCATCTGGCAGAAGGCGTCATCGGTGTCGGGTGTTTCACTCACGGTTTTGACCGAACGTTGGAACTCCAGCGTCTGCCTGATTGGCAGCACGATAGCTCAGTGGTTAGCACTATTGCCTCACAGCAAGAAGGTCCTGGGTTCAATCCCTGGTTGGACCTGGGGTCTTTTTGTGTGGAATTTGCATGTTCTTCTCGTGCTTGCGTGAGTTTTCTCCAGGTACTCCGGTTTCCTCCCACAGACCAAAAACATGTATGCTAAGCTGCCTTCAGGCCCAGGCCTCCCTTGCAAAAGAAATAAGTGATCTCAGTGGGATTTGCCTGGTTAAACAAAGGTTAATAAATAAAATAACACTATCACTGTGCTTGTGATGCCACCACTTACACGGATCTCTTTAAAACCTGTTCTGGACATGTCAGCTTTTTGCAAACTGACTCTTTCACCAACATATCCCAGGTCTGTTTGTGTACAAAAGTACTACAAAGCTAGACTGTTCCTCCTGAGTACTTGCTTTTCTTTGACATTTAATTCATTCGATTATAAGTAATGTTAATTTCAATCATGTTATTTACAGCTCAGTGTGTAAAATGTTGAGTATTCTTGTTGAAGCACTAACGTCCACAAACTAAAGTATTTATTTTGGTCTTTAAAGTTTTCCAATAGTTCCAAAATCTCAAAAGCCAGCATGGATGTATGAGTTAGACCACATAAAAGCGACGGAAAGTCACATAATATGAGATCACATCATTTAATATGAGTCCAAAAATGGATAAAAGAGGTCAGGAAAAAATATATACAGTATAATCCAAAAAATAATTTTGAATTCCACCATGGAGAAACAGATACTCTAAATATTAAGGAAAAGCTCAAAATGTCTAAATGGTTGCAAAGTGACCTTTAAAGCCCTTTTGTGTCCAGTAATTCTTTTTAATGTGTCTGCCCTGCCGTTCTTCAGAAGCACTCAA
The DNA here is from genome assembly GCA_031762415.1 of Simpsonichthys santanae. Lineage (NCBI taxonomy): Eukaryota > Metazoa > Chordata > Actinopteri > Cyprinodontiformes > Rivulidae > Simpsonichthys > Simpsonichthys santanae. The sequence goes on along the minus strand of JARVLU010000599.1, from coordinate 24,741,353 downwards.
ACACTAAACCTTAACGATGTTCTCAAAATTTACAATATTTTAGGGGTTCGGACTAAAACGGGAAATGTGACTCCAGTGTGCATTTCAGTTCTGAGTTCTCCCATCGAAAAGATCTCATCTGTTTCAGCAGGAACATAACACTCGCATGTTTTGTAGCTAAATGTAATTAAGCAAACCGATGAGCAGTGTGCATAACTGTGCAAACACACAGTGTAGAGTGTCAGCACATTTCAGTTTCAGCAGATCTAAGACAAGAGCATCAACATTTCTAAATCATTAATAACCTAAGATGCATTCGTCTGTTTGATGAGAGGAGGTCTGGAAAAACGCCCAAACAAATCACAACACTGTTTTAAACTGAAATAATAAAAGAGCCAAATGTATGCCTTAAAAACACTGCAATGGAAAGAGGACATGCTTAGAAATGTAGAAAGTCTTCATGCTTTTATCTTAAAATAAGAAGTTGTTTATCTTTTAACCTTGAAGAGGTAAAGGTCTTTAAGATAATGACATAAAAGTAGCTTTGGTATCTCAAGATAATAATGGTCAGCATGTAATTGTGAATGCATGAGAAAACCACAAAGTTCAAATTTAGCTTTTTAAAATGCTCAACTGTTTATAGTAAATCATAAGTACCTGCAGATTATGAGGTATTTAGTATTCAGTGTAACAATGTAAACCAAAAATAAAACATAACTTTTGCATTACACTGATTTTTTTGTTGTTGATTTTTATGGTTTAGTTAGAGATCATGAGGGAAAAGCAGTGCACAGAAGAACATTTTAGTAATAAAATATGGTCCTGGAGATCCAGAGGAGTGTTTTCTGGCCAGGAGTGACAGCCCACTGATGTCGGTGGAAATTTATGGGGCGATATTAAAAATCTGATTGAAATTACAAACATGGCAGGGCTGGCCTTGATTCTTTGCTGCTCTGTTTCTCCCTCGTGGTTAAATGAGTCATCCAAACTCCTGCGCTGCTCACTGGCCACAAACTAAACATAAATGAATGCAAAACCACAAATTATGTAACTAAGAGCCACACAGTACAAGCATTTGCCCATGCAGATTATAGTTATTTGTACATACAGTATATACTTTGTAGTATTCTTTTTTTTTTTTTTTTTTTTTTTTTTTGCCTATTTTAACAAGGATGCATATATCAACTTTTCAACCTGACATGTTTTGGTTATTGGACATGTTGGCTTTGAAGCTGCAGTGACGGTGATCTGAATTTAGCAGAGGCACTCCGTTTTCATGCCGTATATTAGTTGGATGGAGCAGAAGGAGCAGAGCAGCACGTTCAGCAGCAGAATAAGAGCAGCTGTGGGACTGCTGCCTGGAAACAGGTGTCTGAGAGCTAATGTGCTGACGTTTCATCAGAGTTGTTGCTCTCCACGTCTACACATTTTCTTTCTCCGTCTCTCTGCTGACTGCATTCTTTCACACATTTTAAAGACATTTTGCAATCAGGAGCTGAGATGACACATCTGTACACGGATCAGTGGGTGTTGGCTGCTTTAAGCACCATTAATGTTTTGTATCATTGCCTGTGCTTTTTGCATTTATTCAATGTTTCTTTTATCCTGACAGACACGTTCGTACAGCAAACACTGTTCTGAGTGAAATTAAATACAGTAGTCCCTCGATTATCACGGAGGTTATGTTCCAAACACCCCCATGATAGGTGAAAAACCACAAAGTATATACAGTATATATATAT
>JARVLU010000599.1:24692038-24704830 GCA_031762415.1 Simpsonichthys santanae | reverse complement strand
CTGTATTTCAAGCAGTTAGCTAACAAAATACCCTCAAAAAATCGAAAAAAAAAAAAAAAAAACATGAAATGCTGCATAAAAAAGTCAACGTGAGGTGTGATGATGTCACTCGGGGCGGTGCCATAAGTCAGAGTTGCTGTGAGTCGATGGCGCCGTAAGTCGGGGACAGTCTGTATAACCTTAAGCAAACTGTTATGATCTTTACTGCCATATTTGCACAAATTAAAGGGATACTGTAGTTGGATTTTTTTTTTCCCAAGTTGCACTTATGAGCAGTCATCATCTTACCTGCAGCAGACTGATGTCGGGAGAATTCAGTTTGAAGTCAAACTAATGGCTCATGAACCGTTTAAGGGTTAATTTCCTCTCTTGTTTTGCAGTTTGCACACAACACTTGTGCACCAAACGACTGGTGCACGAGATGATTGTTGATTTTCATGTTACCTTTTCAGCAAAACGTCTATGTCACCTCATGCATTTATCTAGTCTTGAGTATACTGTGTTTATCATCCTGATGTTTTATATATATATATATATATATATATATATATATACATATATATATATATATATATGTATATATATATACACAGGTAGTCCTTGGTTTACGGCGGACTTGGTTTAGTCTCTTTTCACAAAACCAACAAAGTGGTGTAAAAATGTTTTTTTTTTTTTAATTTTTTTTTTTTATTAAACAGAACAATTTACCATATTCTGGAAAAAATGTGTATCCAACAACACAAATACAGAAATAAAAAAGAAAAATGAAACATTTACAATTTGTGCATTGCAACCTTTCAAGGAAATAGGAATCAAGCAAATAAGAACATAAATGATACACAGGGTATACAGACTAATGATGACAACCAAATTTGAGGCTCACATGCTCTCAGATCACTTTGTACAGTCACACAATCACACTTCAGAGATATTTAGCTGGATTCTTTAAACTTAAAACTAATGTGCATAAAAACGTATTTGCTTTTTTAAAAAACTGTTTTATGTAGACAACTTCAACATATAGATAAGTGACTGTTGAATCTCAAACTACCAGATGGTGATAAATGACTTGATACACACAAGCACTTAAAAATGTAACCAAAATGAACCAAAAAAACCTTTTTTAAACTCATGAAAAAAGAATAAAAAGAATGGCACGAGCCCGTAACAGTCACCTCCTGATATATCTCTGAAGTCAAGAACTAGTCTAAAACTAAACCAGAACTTTTTTCCGCAAACGTCTGCTGTTTTTATAGTTAAAGCAACTTTGTAATATAGTTTTTAAGAATCATTTAAAAAACTAACAAGTACAGAAAGTGCACAGCAACACTTAAAATCCCGAGACAATGTAATATGCTTTCTTGTGATATTCAATTATATGTCAGTGTCAACAAATAAATAAATTATTTACAAACTAGCAATAAAATGCAAACAAACCAGGCAGATCTTCAATAATTTACAAAAGAAATTATGGTACAGACTTAGTATAAACATCTTTGGCGCTGCTGAAGCTGTTCACTCAAGTTCTTCATGAGAAATACACAATCAGGATGAGAAGAATGACAGCAAATTTAAGTTATAGGTTATGTTTGATGACGTATGAACACTTGTTTAGTCAGCAGAGTGAAAACTGAGAAAAACCAAGTCGAGTTATGTCTAATAAATAGGGATGCACGATATTATCGGCATGGTATCGGTCGATATTAGCGTTAATGTTAAATATCGGACATAGGCCATTCCATCAAAATAACTCACCAAAAGACGCTGTTTTTGTACGACAACCCAGGGACAAGGATGCCTGCAGTGCCAGCACAAAGTGATGACATCACGCACGCCTACCTGATCTGATCACGGTGGAGTGGAAGAAGTCAAAATGTTGGCGGCGTGGAAGTTTTTTTCGTTGGTGAGGATGTTGGATTCCGAAGATTGTTGGTCTACGTTGAGCCTCGCTACATCATCTGAGATATTTTTTCCCACGTAGCCTTACCCGAGTTACAAGCCATCATTTACAACATTGTTGTGAAGCTAATAGCTGATAGCACTTGGGTGAGTTTTACCACAGACATTTGGACGTCGTGTTAGCCCCGTTAGCATGATTAGTCTTACGGCGCAACGGATAGACAAAGACTTTGAACTTAAAAAAGGCTGTCCTTCATGTACAGAAGCGCAGAGGATCCCACACTGCAGCTAGGAACCTGGAACAAGCCTCCACAGCATTGCAGGTGACTAATGCTAACAAATAATATTCAACACTTTACATTTAATATAAGTTAAAGTGCTATGCATATCATATGGCTGTTTCTGAATATATGTCACCAGCTCTAACAGCTGTTACACAATTTTTGCAGCAAATAAGAATAAATAAGAAAGGAAAGTATATAAAAATATTGATATCGCTGTCGGTTACCGGCCAAATAAGTTTGAACATATCGGTATATCGGCCAAAAATCCAATATCGTGCATCCCTACTAAAAAAATAAAAATAAAAAACGCAGGAAAGCACAGACTTCTGTTGTGTTATCCCTTTGCAAGATACATTGAGTTAATTTAAAAAAAAAAATGAAACAAGTACTTTAATTGCATTTAGATATTCTGAAGAGGCTTTTTAAAACTCGTTCACTCGTATCAGTTTTTCTTTCTCAGCATGGAAAATGTGTGTCGGTCACAAGGGAAACAGAAATCCATCATATCTCCTGCCGTCGGCAACGCATGTGAGTGTGCAAACTCTCGTTCCTGTTGAAATGAATTCAGCGATGACGTGATGTTTGTTCGAAGAGATTCCCATCTTTTGCCTTTTGACGTTTCACTGTCGTCTTCTTTTACATTCAGTTATCTGCAAGAAGATCGGACATCATTATTGCCCATTTCATAGATAAATCTGGGCAAGAAAATCACCGCAAAAAGTTTGAAAATTCAGGAACAACTTGTGCAACGTAGACATTAGAGAAGCGTGTCTTTGGAAACGAGGCTGTGATTATGAATAAGTGCTGCAGACTCATTTTCCACTGTTTAGCACTCAGCAGAGGATCTGGTCTTTGGACTGACGCACAAAGCCTTTCACAATGCATCTGGGGCATTGTGCATGGGCCAGCTGACAAGCAGCAACAGCAAATGTTTTCTTGCGTCACACAAGACTCAAACAGACAAACTCTCTTATGAACATTGTGGCAAACTCCGGCTTATCTGAGGTTTGAAAAACACGTTGAAGGTTTAAATAAATGCTTTAACCACATAAAAAAAACAACTATCTAATCTTTATACGCTACATGTTTTGACGTAAGTGGGTCAAACAAATGTCCGTAACTGCGTTTGTTTGAAAACTAGCAAATTCTTGACAGAAAAATAACAAATCCTGATTTTAATTTAAATAAACGCATGAGCAAAACACAAAACAGAAGCTGATTAAATGAAGAGTAAACTTGTCAATGCTTCAAACTGGTAACAAAAGCAACAATTACTTTCTTTGTGTGTGTAAAGCCTTTTGTTTGACATGCGCAGCAAAAAGCAATTTTATAGACTCCTACAGAAACGCTGACGTGATCTTTTCTCTTTATGAAAAGTGTCTCTTACTCACCTCTGCACTCGTACTTAAGGTCAGAGAAGAAAACCAGTTCTTGTGAGAAGACGAACAAACCTAACCTGCCTCCAGCAAATGTCTTGTCATAAACTGGCCCTGAGTCAGCCATGATCTGTTTACCTTCATAGACCACAACCCTAGAAAAACAAGTATATAAAGTTAACAAATTGTTGTTTTCTGTAAGTAGCTGTGTATCTACAGTAAGTTGTTAGATACGGTGGGTAGGTTTACCTTATAAAGCCAGTCTTTGGTCTGTGGATGAGATGCCATCTATAGGCTGTGTAATCCTTCCAACCAATATTTTTGGGGTCATGCCACAGAGTGCGGACCTATCCAAAACCATGAACAGAATCTATTGTTAGATTAGTCTTTAAAACATACCACAAATAATTTAAATTGTTTCTAAGCCTGTCACGATAACACATTTTGCTGGGCGATTAATTGTCTCAGAAATTATTGCGATAAACAATAATATTGTTTGAAATTTGACAATAAATCGTAATTATTGTAAAATTTAAGAAGAAAGGCTGGTTTATCTGTTGATAATTTGTGACCAGAGTTGCTCGTCTGTCTCAGACTATCAAAGACCCTAATGAACCCCTATTGTAAGGAGTGATAGTGCAATCTGCACATGTATCTAGTAACCTCAGCTTTCCTATCTGATGAGAAGCAAAGTGTCTTCAGTTACAAATGAAGTCCAGTTGTTTTTGTCTTGAACTTTTAATAATTCTAAGAAGACTAACTTTATCTGATGAAGTAGAACATTCTGAACCTCTGCACCAAGCAGCAGTGCTGCTGTAGCTCACAGTCTGACGGTCCGGTCCGGTTTCTGCGCACTGATGTCGACATGTCCGGGTTGTCGATATGCATCACTTAGCTTTTAATGACCCCCCACCCCAACCCCACTCCCCTGCTTCATGCTGACTTCACAGCTAACTCGAGCACACACACGCGCACACGACTCAGCAGAACTGAGCCAGCCTCTGTGTACTGACAGGGATGAGTAATCACTGGTGAAGAGTGGAGTTGATGCTCTGCCTCTGATGTTGAGAGGCTTTCAGGAGCTGCTTCCTGCGTCGGTTTCATTCCCTCTGCAGCATCAAAACCTAATGAGGTTATTTAACCGTCGGTAAACGAGGCGAGGTGTTCCACGTTCTTGTTCTCGACGCAGGAACAAAGTAATGTTAAGTTGTTGCTGTAGGAGTTTTTGGATTCCAGCGTACTTTCATCCTATTTTAGCTGTTCACACGTCACAATGTTCAGCTCATTTAGAAAGGCCTTTGTTGTTTTGTCACTATTATCCTTTTATAAACGTTGATCTTTTATTAAAATGACTGGAGAACTCTTCAGATCCCTGACGAAAATTGTGCTCCTTGAAATCTACATCAACGTGCGGACGTCATTTGTAGCTTTTAGCTGCTAAAATCTTAGCTTGTAGCTTTTGTTTTTGCTGATTTGTTTTAACGTTACCCTTTAGCTTCTGCAACAAAACTTAAAAGTCTCATATTTTTTTCTAGTCTAACAAAAGATTTTCTCCCCAACGCTGATGTTTCAGACAGTGCCGGCTCCTGGTTTTATATCTGGGACACCTCCCCGTGACATTATGTTGTTCCCTGGAGCAACAGCAGCCGGAGATACCGTTGCCGTGGCTGCCAGTTCAACTCCCACTGCTTCTGTTTTAGCCAGTGTCTGATTAGCACTTCAAAAATGTGTCAAAACCATTAGTCACCACTGAGGATTCTTTTAATCAAATGCAAGAAATCAGTGCTCTCCACGTTGTCGGAGTGCACAGCCACGTTGAAAGCAGCTCTGATGTTCCCCTCTGTCTTGCTGCAGGCTGTAGTGAGCAGGTGGAGGTCCACACAGAGCGGAGGGGTGTCCTCTACAGTCCCTCCTGGCCCTTAAACTACCCACCAGGGCTCAACTGCAGCTGGCGCATCCAGGGGAGTCCTGGAGAGGTCATCACCGTCAGGTAGACTCGCCTCCATCTCACCCACATTCCATTTCTGCAGAACGAGTGCCTAACGTGATCGATCCTGTGCTCCAGTTTTCGTAACTTCGACGTAGCGGAGTCAGGAAGGTGTGCGGGAGACCGGCTCCTGCTGAGCCCGTCTTGGAGTGGAGAATCCAGGCTGTGTGGATCCGTGCTGCCGCCTCCCTTCATCTCCACCAGGGGGCGTGTTTGGCTCTACTTCCACTCCCAGGCCAACAGCACGGGACAAGCCCAGGGCTTCCGCCTCTCGTACATCAGAGGTACGCAGCTACGTCCTTAAACACAAGTGAAGAAAGTGAAGTATCCTCTCACAGAAAGGTTAAAGACGTTCAAAATGTTCAAGCTTCTTAAATCTACATCTCGTTAACAGTTAACCGCAGCTAATCAACATCAGCTAACTGTAATTCACTCAGTTTTACAAGTGTGGGTCTAAAATTTGGTGTGGTCGTAGCTGAGAGTCAACCACGACACAAACTCTGAACACATCCTGAAAGTTTTGACAATACTGCCTGAGGTTGTTCACAACATTCAGAAGGGTTGACCAAAAACTCTCGACGCAGCATACAGTTGTTTTAGCTTGAGTGCTGTGTGGGCGGTATGCATTCCTTGGAACAAGGCCGTTCTCTTCTGTTTGAGGTGATGACGTAAGATCCACCCTGAGCGATCAGAGTTCATGTGGAGGTCTGACTGCGTCTCCTCTGCAGGTCATCTGGGTCAGAGCAGCTGCCAGTCAGACGAGTTCCTCTGCGGGAACGGGAAGTGTCTCCCTCGCTCCTGGAAGTGCAACGGGCAGGACGAATGTGGCGATGCCACAGATGAACGAGGCTGCTCCCCACCTCCCACAGAGTCCCACCCCGGTCTGTGCTCGCCCGGCGCCCTGCCGTGCACACAGGCTCAGACCACCCGCTGTCTGCCAGCCACCTTGCGTTGCAACGGAGCCCGAGACTGCCCCGATGGAAGCGACGAGCGTGGCTGTCCCGACACCAGCTGTGGCAAACGACTCGGGAACTTTTACGGCTCGTTTGCTTCTCCGGACTTTTTCCACGCCGACCGGGGCGCCACGTCCGAGCTGAGGTGCTCCTGGTTGCTGGACACCCAGGACACCAAGCCCATTGTGCTGCAGCTGGACCTTCAGTTGGGGCCTGGGGATTTACTCCATGTGTACGACGGCCTGCTGCAGCATGCGGAGCATCTCTTACAGGTGTTGTCGCATCACAACAACAGGCGCCTGGCGCTGCTGGAGTCCAGCCGAGGTCAGATGAGTGTCCTGTACATGGCACAGCCTCAAAGCCCCGGACACGGCTTCAACGCTACATACCAGGTCTTCCAACTGTCCTTCATTCATCTACACATCACAGCTTTATTCTTATGTTTCTACAAACTCTTTCAATCTGACTGTCAGGACTAAAACTAGAAATCTCCTCTTTCTGTTCATTTTACCTTTTACGTTTGCCATCAGTACCTTTAAAGTGAAACTGGTTTTCAGCTGCGGTTTGTCAAATTATACATGAATGCATTTCCTTAAGATAATGTTAGCCCTCTGTGAAGTCTAAACTAGGCACGCCTGGTTATTTAAGCAAAATAAAAAGAATATAAAGACTCGGATGTGCCACAGATTGGCAGGCCAGTTCTCACAGGTTTAAAATATCACCTCACAGACATGATCAGACTAACTTGAGAAATTACATTTCCCGCGAAAATGCAGGGTGAATGCTTATTGCTGAAGAACTTGCTGAAAAACGGCTGAAATGAGCTAAAACATGTTGAATTATAGCTGAAATGAAAGAATGAGTCTTAATTATCAGAAGAAGGCAGAACACATTTTTGCTGAATTAGCAGAAATGAGCAAGAAAATTAGCTAAAAAAAAAAGGTGAAATTAGCAATAAATAACTGAACAGGAGCTGAAAAGGCAGAAAGAAGCTTAAACTAGCATAAGGAAGTGGAAGGAGCTGAAATGAGCTCAAAAAATGAGGAATTAGGAGAAAAAGCTAAAATTAGCATTAAAACAGCTAAATACAGTAGTAGCTGAATAGTAGAAAATACTGAAAACAGCAGGAAAAAAGCTGTAAGGAGCATAACAAGCTGAAATTACCATAAAGAAGTTAATTAGGCTGAAAGTAGCAGAAAATACCATGAAAAACTTGAATTTATCTGAAAACTGCTGAAATTAGCTAAACAATGCTAAAACGGTAGCTGACAAGGTATACACTTAAATTAACAGAAAAAAAAAAACGAAAACATAAAAACACGTTTGACCAATTAGGCAGAAAGAAGCATAAATGAGCATAAAACTTGTGGAAATTATCTGAAAAAAGCTGAAATTAGCAAAAAATAATAAAAAACAGCTGAAAAGCAGTAAAAAAAAAAAAAAAAAACTAGAAAGAAGCTTAAATTACCAGAAGGAAGTGGAGAGAGCACATTTTTGCTGAATTAGGCTGAAAAAAGTTGAAACGAGTATGTGGAATTAGCTTAAAAAGCTTAAATTAGCATAAAAGAGCTAAATATCATCTGAAGTAGCAGAAAATGCTGAAACTAGCAGAAATAATCAGAAAGGAGCATAACAAACTGAAATTAACAGAAAGAAGTTAGAAGAAGCACAAAAATGTTGTAGTTAGCAGAAATAATCTGAAAGGAGAACAAAACAGCTGAAACTACAGCTGAAATTAACTGAAAGTAGCTGAAAAAATAGTTTAATTTGTATAAGGAAGCTGAAAGAAGCTGAACCAGAACAAAATGTGAAAGGAGCAGTAAAAGGTTGTGAACAGATCTTATGATTTGAAGGATGTAAAATGAACACAATTCAGTTTCTATTGAAAAAAAAAAAAAAAGTCAGAAAAAGTTAAATATTTCAAAAAGCCAAAGTTGCACCAATAACAAAAGCCGTAACACCCTTCTGCTGCAGGAGCTGAATGTTTTTGATGTATGAGTTGTTGAAATAGCTTGAAAACTGTGGAAAGAGAATCTCACCAAAAAATGTACAGAAGAAAAATGGATCACAACCGTGTGAATGCTACATACAGTAAATATTCACACAATAAGAAAAGGCTGTTTCTGGTTTGAGAGCTTTGGGTTTGACACGTTCTAGATGATAAAAACAGAAGCAGCTGAGAGGTGTCCAGTTGTCTTCTTGGGTAACTTTGTCCTCTTCCTCCCCACAGGTGAAAGGCTACTGTTTCCCTGGCGAGCACCCGTGCGGCAGTGATCAGGGCTGCTACTCCGAACGCCAGCGCTGCGACGGCTACTGGCACTGCCCCTCTGGACGCGACGAGGAGGCGTGTGCGATGTGCTCCAATGGGGAGTTCCCGTGTGAAGGAGCCACTGGAGCTTGCTACCCAGCATCTGAGCGCTGCAACAATCAGAAGAGGTGCCCGGACGGGTCGGATGAGAAGAACTGTCATGACTGCCAACCTGGGAACTTCCACTGTGGGACTAACCTGTGCATCTTTGAGACGTGGCGCTGCGACGGCCAGGAGGACTGCTTGGACGGGAGCGACGAGAGGGACTGCCTGGCCACGGTGCCCAGGAAAGTGATCACAGCGGCCCTGATTGGCAGTCTGGTGTGCAGCCTCCTGCTGGTCGTTGCACTCGGGTGTGCCCTCAAGCTCCAGTCGCTCAGGAGCAGAGAGTACAGGTGAACACTCTTTGTTCAGTTGTTGTAGACGTCTCCAGTTCCATGAACTCAGTATACAGCAGAGCTGTCATTTCTTACCTGGGCCTGAAGCCCAGCCGCTGGATGGGCAGACTGGGTCGGTGTCGGGCGTTTGATTGCGTCAGCGGACACGCACTGCTGACGAGCCAATTTTATGATAACATGGCTTGCCATACAATTTGAATCACCAGCCACACATGGACTTTTGACCGTGCGCTGACCGGCCAATTGAAAGAAGTTAAAAAAAAGTTCTGTTAAGCTTCAGATGGACCACTGCCAGCGATCCATCCAAAGCCCAAATGGACTCAGCCGCTCGGCCGATGACCCAATTTGCTGAATGGGTTTGAAAACGGGCGAGACCCCAAAATATCCTTGCAGACATGTCAGAGCAGGGTCAGTGTGAATAATGCAGAATGCAGGCAGAAGCAGGGATTTAATGAGCTTTGACAGCCATGGAAGAATAATCACCCCCTCAGCTTCCATCCATCTTCTGCCCCCGTTGATCAGCCACGCGTCTGCTGACCGTTAATAACTATAATAACTATAATATTATAATAACTATAATATATTATAAAATAACTATATTATAATTTATAATAACTATAAAAACTCCAATATATAATGACTGTAATAACTATAATATTATGATTATAATAACTATAATATTATAATATTATAACATTTCTCCTCCAGCTGAAGTAGCTTTGTGAAGGGTTAACCCTCTGCTGTCCAGCTGCACTTTTCTACAATTTAAATTTAAATATTGTAATATTTTATGTTTGTTTACACTGAAGGAGGGAGATTGGGAGTGAAACTTGAACTTGGACTACTGTATCCCTGCTTCGTGGTTTTCCACTTATCGCGGGGGGTGTGGTCCCCTAAACCCCATAATAAATGAGAGACTACTATACAGTACTTTGAAAAACTCACTGACTTGTTCATATTTTATATTTTCATCTCTGTCCTATTCACAACAATTGTCATTCATTCATTATGATGATGCTTTTGGCTGGTTGTCTGTTAGTAAAATTTCTCCACCAATGAACAAATTCTGACAATACACTCAGAAAGTGATGATTGGACATCTACAACCGATTTACTTTTTTAAAGTTAACCATATTCAAGATGGCTGTCATAGCTACTGGTAATTGATCAACAGAAAAATGTCTGTACCTCAGTTTGACCTATTTTGAGCTAAAGTCTGTGGTTGTAGTTGAGACTCCTCTCCAACGTACGCTCCAAGCCCAAACAGATCACACAAAATGTTTTGTTTTAACCCGAGGACGATCTTAGTTAAACTGCTGGCATCAATGTATGTACGATAGTATTTTAAGGCAGTGGTTCCCAACACTGGTCCCTGAGGAACACCATCCTACATGTTTCTGTTGTTTCCTGCTCCAACACACCTGATTCAGTGATTTAATTACTTCCTAAAGTTCTGCAGAAGCCGGTTAATCACCCATTCATTCAAATCAGGTGCATCAAAGCACGGAAAAAAGTAAAGAATGCAGGATGGTGTTCCTCAAGGCCCAGGGTTGGGAACCACTGCACTAAAGGATGGTCCAGCACAGAAGAGCAACATCATCAGTCCAGGATGCTGTGATCTACACTCATCTCCAGGCCAGGAGTCACTTTTTCAGGTATGAAGATGTTCACATCCTTGGTAGAGGAATGTTGATTTGAGAGTCCATCTTTTAATGGGGCAGAGGCTTTTGTGTTAAAATCCCCCCCCCCCCCCCCACACACACACACACACACACTCACACACTTCACTCAGCCCTCTGTGAATAGCAAACAGCCAGGGCACTAACAATAACTGTTAGGCTGATTCAGCAATGTTCAGTCAGGTCATCTGGACATTTTTAATATTTTTTTGCTAAGACGTTTTGTCCTTCATCCAAAGAACTTCTTCACTTTGAGTCAAGTCATTTGAATGAAACGTCTCAGAAAAAAAAAAAAAAAGGAAACCATCCAGATGACCTGATTGAATATTGTTGGATCTGTACTTAGACTATTGAGCATGAAGTTTGGTGTTTTCAACTACACTGGCATGACTGTCTCAGAGGAGTTGGCGGGGGAGAGGGTGTGCTCTGGAGGTCATCTTAGCACCAGCAAACTGTTTTTTTTCCTCCACTATGGAGTTTACAATTGTGAAAATCAGTTAGTTTGGTGTATCCTTTGGATGAAGGACGAAATGTCTCAGAAAAAAAAAATTGTCCAGATGACCTGACTGAACATTGTTGGATTTGTACTTAGACTATTGAGCATGAACTTTGGTGTTAGGCTCATTTTGCATGTGGACAACTAATTTTGGAACTGGTTGATCCACTATGAGAATGTAATAAGACTCAATTTGGGCTTGCAGCTCCTCAGACTGAAATGTTTTGGATAAAAGACGAAACGTTTCACCAAAGAAGGATCCGTCCAGTGGACCAGACTTAACTTTAGTGAAACATGGCTGCAAGATGACAAAATGTGGAAAACATGAAGCATTGTGAAGACATTCTGGATGCACTGTATCATCTCTTTGGCCTTCCTCTTTGTCTTTTTCCAGACAGCTGCATTTCTAACATCCTTCCAGCAATAAGAGGCTGCGCTATCATAGCAGCAGTTACGTGCACTCCGCCTATCTTTTGGACGACTGCACGGACGTATTCTCACTGTATCTCAGACAGTACAATGATAATAAAGCTTATTCTGATTCTGATTCAATATACCCACTGTCCCTCCTCTGGACATGTCCAAACCATCTCAGTCTGGTCTCTCTAACTTTATCTCACAGTTGTTCAACATGTGCTGAACCTCTGATGATCTCATTCCTGATCTTATCCATCCTTGTCTCTCCTAAGGAGAACCTCAACATCTTCATTTCTGACATTTCCAGTCCTTTCTCCTGTCTTTTTGTTAGTACCACAGTCTCCAGACCATACAACATAGCTGGTCTCACCACTGTCTTGTAAAATTTCATTTTACTTTTGCTGCTGCCCTTTTGTGGTAAATCACTTCTGACACTTTTCTCCATCAACTCCATCCTGCCTGGACTCTCTTTTTCACCTTTTTACCACACTTTCCATTTTCCTGGACAGTGGACCCCAAGTATTTGAAGTCCTGCACCTTTGTGACCTCTGCTCCTTGTAGTCTCTGTTCCACCTGTCTCCCTCTTATTCACACACATGTACTTTGTCTTACTACGCCTCACTTTCATTCCTCTTCTGCCACCACCTCTTCAAGTTCTCTTACACCTGTGCCCGGTTCTCACCACAGATCACAATGTCATCTGCAAACATCATAGTCAAGTCAACTTTATTTATAAAGCACATTTAAAACAAGAGTTGTTATCAAGGTGCTTCATGTTTATAATCATAGTCCACGGGGATTCCTGCCTGACTTCATCTGTTAGTCGGTCCATCACCAGGGCAAACAAGAAGGGGCTCAGAGCTGATCCTTGATGCACTCCCACATCCACCTTGAAGCTATGCGTCACTCCTACAGCACATCGCACTAATGTCCTGCTGTCCTCATACATGTCCTGTACCAGTCTAACATACTTCTCTGCCACTCCAGATCTTCAC
>JARVLU010000599.1:24675119-24690104 GCA_031762415.1 Simpsonichthys santanae | reverse complement strand
CGTTCTGTTTTGAACGGTAACACACGACGTGAGGGTCTTGTGACCTGTCAAGTCCACAGCCCCCCCCCCCCCTTTCAATAGAAAACCAAAAGAGGAGCTTGTGTGTCTCCATCAGAGACAAACTTAAGAAATCACGAGGAGAAAAAAAAAAAAAAACTATTAATGGCTCTCAGTTGTCTGCGACTCAGTTCCCGCCGTTCGTTTTTAAAAGATTTGGATCATTCACGAACATCACATCTCTGATTTTGAGATTGTGAATATATTGTTTAATCTGATACGCCATCAGTGAGACACCATGCTCCTGTTTGACTTGTACTCTCTAAATTAAACACAAAAGGACACTTTTTATTGGTTTTTGAATAGACAACAATCAGTCTTTAAAACTAACCATCCACTTTCTTCACCCAGCAGTTATTTCTGTTGATAATTATAAAGTTTGCTCTCCTTGTTCACAGACACCCTTCTTTAAAACCGTCTGGGACAGCCGTGGCTCGCTTCGATAAATAAATCAGACTGACAGTGGTGTTGCTATTGATGCTGGGACTGTCGGTCTTAGTGAAAAGCTTGTTGGTTGCTTTATGCACATATTTATAAAATCTATTGTGCGAGAGTTTGTTCTGTTCTTCGAACACAACCAGCTTTCTTAGCACAAAGAAAAACACAATCCTCCTGTTTTTGGTACTTGTGCTAATAAAGGAGGATCTTGTGAGGAAAAATCAGCCACAGTTATTTGTATGTTTTTATTTACCATTATGACGTCAAACACTCATAAACTCTGTCACTTTACTAAAACAGACCCATTGAAATCTATTTCATGCATTTCTTAAAACCATATTTGCCATTTCATAAATTAATACAGTACATGTACAGTATATTCCTTAGTTACATTTTTTCCCTCTGCCCCTCCACTGTGGTTTTTCATATTAGCCCACTAGGTGGCGCCAAATGCTCCTCCTCTGCTGTAGTAAGTTACTGCTGCAGACCGTTCATCTCTTCTGACAAAGTTGCTTTAATTTTCATTCAACTTTTATTTAGGCAGGTTAATCTCATTGAGCCTCGAGGACTCATTTACAAGGGAGACCTGGTTTTGAATTTGAATGTAAAGAGCAAAAACACACTTGTATTGTGCACGTGTAAACATCTGGTATGCAAGTCGATCCACATGCATCCAGGCCATCGAGAGCCAGCTGCTCTGGCACAGACTTTACATCCTACAGGCCTCAATTTATGATGGGAGGATAATCTGCCCGTGGTTTCTTGTGTTAACACAGACATCACAGCAAGAAGACTAAAAACAGGAGAAAAAGCAAATATTAATGTTTGTTTTCACTTATTGTGCAAAGCTTGATTGTTTCCTATGTGCTTTTAGCTTTATGCTTAATAGTAGAGTATGTACTCCACAAAACTAGAAATGTTTCCACACTTCTTTTTGTATTTGTGCAAACTGTATACTTCTTAGAAACCATCTTTTTTAGGTGTTTTTGTTTCTACATGTCCAGCGCTTGTTTAAAATCATAGGCTTCTGTCCAGGCTTGATCATATTTGAGCTGCACTCTTCTGTGATGCACCAACCTGCTTGAAGGAAGAAGAAGGTTTTTCATAAAGTTTTGCAAACTGCGAGGATGCTGCCTGTAAATCTGCTCAGTCACTTGAACGATCCACTCCGTGTCTGTGAACTGATTCAGTGCAGTGGAGACTAATGAATGAAGGCCACGCTGAGAGAAAACCTCTCAATCAAAGCTGACCCTCTGACTGGACGGCGTGCTGCGAGCGGAGATGGCTTCTTATTTTTTACAATGGGAACAAAAAAGCAAATTATATTTTTCAGTCTCAGTGGGGACCCGTTTATACATTGCTCCTTTCTGCCCATCTTGGGCACCATTTGTGGAGCTGTTCTGCCTAATGTTCGACACAGATAGGCAAATATTTTACTACTGGATGGTGAATTTTAAAGAATGTAAGTTTAGTTTTCCCTCCCCATCAGTTCCTCAGCATCAGTGACCTGCAGTGATGAGGGACTTCATCAGAAGCAAAATGGACTTCAGGTTCCTGAGTGAAACTCAGGCAGGTTTTCTTCTGAAGTGCTGATTGTGCCACCTTCGTGCTTCTTCATTGTAGTTTTGTATTGCGCTGCTGCTACATCATCTATGTGCCATTAGAGAAGTTTCCATGTACCGTATTTTTCGTACTATAAGTCATTTTGTAGTATAAGTCACATTTATTTAGAAGTGTATTACTCAAAGTGCACGAGCAGACCTTTAATCTGAAATAACACGCACGGAACATACCTGGGATCCTGAACAGGCTTCATTAACATAAGTCAACGAGTCCGACAAGCAAGTTACCGATAAATACACCAATCTCATTCCACATCCCTGGATCCATTGAATTATTCATCCTCTGTCGCTTCTGAACAATTCAGCCAACTCTGAAGGAAGATTGGGGGAGGGGGGGGTTAGCAGTAGAGGAACAACATATACAGTAGTTGTTAAAAGCCTAGAGGGCCCTCTTGTGGCTGTAAATGGTAATGTTTTCTCTTTGGTTCATGTCAGTATGAATGAACATTTAGCACATCAGTCAAAAGTTGTCATGAATAGGGGAAAAAATGTAAAGTCACTTCAGATTATAAGTCGCAGAACTGGCCAAACTATGAAAAGAAGTATGACTTATAGTCCAAAAAATGCGGTATGTGATTTTTTCTTTTTCAGTCTTAACAGCCATCATAAAATTATCATGTGAGCACTGATGTCTTTCCATCTTTGTGATGTAAAACAGATTTCATGAGTGAAGGAGTTCATCTCTGGGATGATCAAAGTCAATAATTACATTTAATTTTCTGTAACTTTATTGGACTGTAAATATCTCCATGTCAACACCTCTGAGCTGTTAAAGTGACTCTTAGTTTGCAGTTATGGCTGTAAAATTAGTGAAAGTGAAAAGCGATGTTCATTTTATGTTTTCACTCTGTTGCTTGTTTTCCAACAGACTGTCGCACTGAGAAATACACACATCTGAGGCCGATGTAAAGTGTTGTTCAATCGAGTTGACGAAATATTTTCTGTGGTGATTTCTGAGCGTTTGTTCTAAAAAGTTGACGTCAATGTGATCGTTTTAAGTCACGGGTGTCCAAAGTGCGGCCCGAAGGCCATTTGCGGCCCTTGGAATTAATTTGTGCGGCCCACAGCTGCAGTTTAAGAATGGTGTCATTTTGGACAGCAGGCTTAAGAGGTCGATGCAAACTTTCTGCAAACTTGTTGGTAATCCTGTTTTATACAATGTTTAGGTTTAACAGCAAAATATATGAAAAACAATCTTAAATTGAGCAATATTAAAACCTTTTTTTAACTTCATGGTACAAAGCACCAAAAACATTTACTGATTTCTACCAGAAAGGAGACTTTTGGATAATGAATCATAAAAGTTTGCTAAATACTGTATTGCATTGATCAAATAATCACGTGGGAAATTGGACATTTTTAAATGAATAGAACGTGGCATCGTCTACATAAGAGTTGATCAATTTTATCAAACCTTCTATGAATCAGTTGTAGCGACTGACAGCTGGATGATTTTTCTGAACTTCCATCAGCCTTTTGGGCCGTCCATGGTCCAAAAGGCTGATCGACCCCCTTTTAAAAAAAGAGCACTTTCTCAAATTACACTTTTATTGCTAAGAACAGACTAAAATGAACTTTCCAAACACAAGAAAACAACATAAACCCAACAAATCAAATACTGTATTTAAAATAAAAAAACAAACTTGGTGTTTGAGGCTTTTAATGTTTTGGATCTACAACAATTTAAAACTTTCTCCACCAAAATTAGTACTTTTGTTCTTTCTCCAAAATATTGTTCACGTTGAATTAAGTTCACGTTTTTGTGACCCCCCAGTTTCATTGTGATGGTTTTGTAGTTTTGTTTTGGCCCAGACATGAAAACCTTTGAACAGCCCTGTTTTAAGGCATCACTTTGAGGCTACTTTTTGCCGAGACAAAATGCCATTGGTACATGTCAAAGTTTGCAGTTTACAACCTGCCCAGCTTGTGATTTTTTTGTTTTAAGGTGCCTGAAATGAATAAAGTTCAACTGCAGCTCATTTTCCCCAATTCTTTTGTTGCAAAATGAGCCAACCCAGGCTTCCATATCAGTTCCAGTAGCAACACAACACACTTAAATTTGTTTTGCATCACTTTTATTAGCCTTTTTTCACACGTTCAGAACATTTACCCTGATCACCATTTGAGCCATGTAAAAGCACTTCAGTATTTGAGCTCCCATGCTCAAGTAATCACCAGTCTGGATAAATCAGTAGCTGCATCACAGATGGATCCCTGCACAGTTTAAGTATCTACTCTGAAGAAGGAGCTAAATAAATACCCAGTTAAATCAGTTTTAGTTATTGCAATCAGCCACGTCCTGTAGCGTGGGTAAAAAAGGGGAAATGCACCGACTGCTGTGAGATCAACAAAATAGCTGTGAAGAGCAGCTGGTGAGGACATTAGATAATCACTAGAAACAACAAGCTTTCTTAGAAGTTCTATTTTTAATGAACAATAATGTTATCATTGCACAACTGTACAGTCTTTTACAGAGAGGCACGTGTATAAACTGTACCGCACGTAAAGATGTCCACGCACGAGAGGAATGTGATTTTTGCAGGAGTTCCCGGTGCACGTTATCTTCTTTACACAGCATTTATAAATGTCAGAACCAACAGCGCCGCTGGACACGGCAAACCTTTGTCCTTTTCCATGTCCTTAACATGTAACAAACAAGTGATGCACAGATGCTTTACCAGCACCGTCAGGTCATTGAAAGCATCACAGGTTCATTTCCAGTGCCAACTTCTCAGGGTCTAGGTCAGGTTTTGGAAAAAGAAAAAAAAAAAAAAAGGTGGATCTTTTATTTGTTCTGCTGTATTTACAACACAAACAACTAAGGAGTGCCAGTTAAGGGAAAAAAACAACTTCTGGATCAAAAATTGTCACAGGTTGTAAAAGTAGCTCCACTAATTACTGGGTACTAAAACTGATATTTTCATCATTGCTTGGTCAAAACAGAAACACAATTGAAACATTTCCAGAAGTCGACAAATTGCAGCGTAATGCCACTGGTGCCACAGTCAGTCAGCTGGTTTATGACAAGTCAGTAGGGATCACTGCAGGGGCTGAAACTGTGAGAGCGTGAGGGATCGTTCCCCCTCATTCTGTCCGACTGGAGTCTGCTGGTATCCAACAACACATTAATGGTAAGTAAAACAACAGTTCTGACCTGTGGGGGCAGTAACATCTTGGCGGATGAACCCTTTTAAAGAGGCTGTGGTGGCATTCACAGAGCGGAAACATTTTTGAAGTCACAGGCTCCAAATGGTCTTCAAGAGTCTACACCAAGAGACTGAAGGAGGCAAACATTGAAAACTGGAAGTCCAGCTCTCCTTCATGTGTCGTAAACATGCGGTTTTGAAGAGAATCAGCAATCCAGCCAGCTGACAAACCAAACTCATCATGATCCTCAAATTTGTCGGGCCACATAAATATTAATAATAACTGTTAGCAGCAACAAGGCACTGAAAGGATCCCAGGAAACAGCTGCAACAGATGAAACAAACCAAAAAACGAGTTTAAAGATAGGAAAAAAATAAAATAAAATCCAGAAACTGTAGCCAAGCAGAGATAATGACAGAAACTTTAGTATAAGTGAACATTGTGTAAGTACTGTAGTTAATCTAGTGCTCAAGGCAGCAGTAGAAATAAAATATGGCCAAGTGCAGGAAATACTTTCATATTCATCTCAAAAGTTATTTTTTTCTACTCCCGTCTGGTTCGAGCGGCACCTGTGCAAGAATCTGTATGAACACATTACTTCAGAATTCACTGAGCAAGAAATGTAAAAAAAAAAATAAAATAAAATTTAAGACAAAAAGTGGGAGTGCAGATGTTGGTGCACAAAGATGGGCTTCACTGCTCTTTGGCAGTGAGGGGTTCAGTCTCTGAGGAGTCTTCCTGTGGAAACACGACATAAAACAGCTTCTGGCCCCGGTACGTCACTTTTTCTGCAACACAAACGAGAGGAGGCACAGCCTGAGTTATCATCTGCTGACTCGACACACCAAGAAGATTATACGTGTTGTGAAGTGGCAGACACACTCACCGACGAGCATGTAAATCCACTTGGGTTTGTCTTTCCACTGAACACCGATGAAGAAAACAGGAACTCCGGTCAGCATGATGACCATCCCAAGACCACAGACCACGGGCTCCGAGTACAAACTGAAGCCCAGCAGGACGGCCCAGAAGACCAGGTAGGTGATCGGGACCAGGATGTTAACCTGCCAAAAAACAACAACAACAAAAATAAATTTTATCCGACTCTAGCCTTTTCTGTATCCTTTGAAGATTTAAATGTTTTATATAGGAAAACCTACAAGAAAACAGTTTTATTCAAATATTAACATACAATGCATTTTAAAAACCTATTTGTTGGACACTTCACCACTTTGCTTTGCTCGGTCCCATCTGTGAAACTGCTTCAGAGCCTCTCTCTACATATCTCCGAACCGTCTCTGCTGAATGTCTGCATCACTATGTGCAGGTTTTTTTTTTTTTTTTTTTCAGGACATCTTTCTTCAGCCAAGGAATGTTGTTAGGAATTTATTTTGCCTGCAAATCCTACACATGTCACTTTCATTACTTCTTTGTCTAAACAGGTCTCACTTGTAAATGAATATTCGAGGCTCAATGTGATGCATCTGTATAAACAAAGGTTGAATGAATGAACCAGCATTTTTCAGTACAGCTATCACTCACCTACTGCGCGACAGGTGAAAATCTGTGAAGTTATATTTTATTATATTTATTTTAAGTCTTTATAAACCCTTCTCACACTCCTACAAACCTTTCCCACTCACTTATTAACCTTTGCCTCTAAACGAATGTAGCAGAGGACCTGAAATTTCACCCAGACACAGAGCGCATTCAGTTGAAAAGACGTGGGAGTCAGCACGTCTGTAGAAACACACTGGAAAGTTTTGCAAAGTGTAACAGAAAAATCCAGGGCACAGAAACTTGGCCAGGACGAGGGGATCAGTCAGGAGCATGAGATGATCGCTGGACATTTAGCTGCAAAAGGCTTTCTATAATGTGGTGCTGGATAGAGAACAGGGCAGCGCTGACATGCTACAGCCACCAGGTGAGAAGAATTATGCTCAAAACAGCAGAGCAGGTGGGTGTGGTGAACAGACAGGCAGGAATCATGACAGTCCCACTCTTATAAACTCTTCATATGCTCTTAAACACTTTGGCGATGATGACGATGAGTGTATAGTGCACACAACATAAAAAAACTGACAACGTGCAAAGAAGCTACAGTAAGTAGCTACAAACAACCTCCTTGGCTTCTAGCTTTTCCAAGCTTCATTACTGCATATTTCATTGCATACTGAGGAATAATATTTGGCGTTGTGGATTTATCACAGACGTTTATGGTTGTACGTCATCAAACAAAGGCGGCAAGTAAACTAATCACACAACTTGTAACCGTTTTTATCAAGCCAAGTGTTAGCAAACAGTAGTGTATAACTTGTGTATAACTGTGTATATCTGGATGGTCAAAAGAAAAATGTAAAAGGCAGTGGTGAGACCAGCTGTGTTGTATGGTCTGGAGACGGTGGCATTGACAAAAAGACAGGAGAAAGAACTGGAAGTAGCAGAAATTAAGATGTTGAGGTTCTCTTTAGGATGGATAAGATCAGAAATGAGATCATCAGAGGTACAGCACATGTTGAACAACTGGGAGATAAAGTTAGAGAGGCCAGACTGAGATGGTTTGGACATGTCCAGAGGAGGGACAGTGGTTTGGACATGTCCAGAGGAGGGACAGTGGTTTGGACATGTCCAGAGGAGGGACAGTGAGTATATTGGTAGAAGGATGTTAGAAATGCAGCTGCCAGGAAAAAGACAAAGAGGAAGAACAAAGAGGAGATATATGGATGCAGTTAGGGAGAACATGAAGGTAGTTGGAGTGAGGACAGAGGATGCAGAGGCATGCTTAGATGCTCAGGGAGCTTGTGTGTTTACCCAGACACATGAAAAATTAGAGGGAACATTGCCTGACATGCAACATATTTATGACACTAAGGGGATGTAAAAATACAATGCATGTCTCTTGATGGTTGGTAATGTCTGATAGCCTTGAGTCTAAACATGACTGAACTAATTATACAACTAACTAACAGTTAGATTTATGTGCAAGGGGCCATTAGAGTGTATTTATCAATTATCTTATTGGTTTAAATGATCTATACTGATTCAAGAAAAAAACTAAAACAAAACCACTTTTGACATTTTTGTCCACAACTTAACAGTTAAGGTCTTTAAAACAACAGCTTATAATATAATATAATAATATTATAATATAATAATAATCTTATACTTATAGCCGTTTTTGTTACTACTTTTTTCCTTTTGACCGTCATTTTGGTTGCCATTTTATTTTAACTTGTAAAAATAAGAAAAATAAAATGTGTATGCCTTTTATTTCTATTGTTGTCGTTGTTGTCCACTGTTGTCATCACTCTTTGTTATATTCAGGTCTCTCTTGTAAATGAGTCCCCAAGGCTCATTGGGACTAACTTGTCTAAATAAAAGTTGAATGAATGAAAAATTAAAGTTTTAAATATTTCTATATCTAAATATCTTCTGCTGTTTGTATTTGTCAAGAACTTGATGGTTAAATCATGTCCGTGTCCTAAATCCCACGAGTACCTTGATGGGTCTGGCCAGGCTGGGTCTGGTCTTGCGCAAGTAGAGCAGAGCGGCGATGGTGACCCCGTAGGACAGGTAGTTGATGAAGGACACGTAGTTGATCAGATTGTGCGTCTCTCCAATACACAGGATGAGTATTGTGGCGAGGCACTGTGGGACATGCAGGCAGGTAAAAGCACGTTAATTTATTAGACGCATCAGTGGCGTTCATTCAGTGACACACTGACGCATGTTCACGTGTTGGAGGTGACAGAGCAGCACCTACACAGAGCAGCAGGGCAGGGATAGGGGTGCAGTTTTTAAGGTGGATCATAGCCAGCAGATACGGCAGGTGACCTTCTCTGGCCCCTGAGAAACACAACCTGCAGACAGAAACACGTCATGATTCAGACCTGCATGTTAGGAATAGTTTGAAGCATCTGTCAATGATTGCAGATAATTTAATTAAGATGTGGCATGCTGGATGCAGCCAGGCATACCTGGACGAGGTGAACAGATACCCATTGATCCCTCCGAACGTGGACAAGGCCACAGAGATAGGCATGACCCAGGAAAACATGCCGAGCAGCTTCTGCCCAAAAGTCTGGAACAACAACAGATTACTGACCGAGTGCTCGTCTCCAGAGCTAGATATTAACTGACGGTTCTTTAAAAAAAGATGAAAAACTTTCATTGAAAGCTTGATTTATTTTAAGAACATTGCAGCCGCACATCTTCATGGTTAGCTCAGGTGCACCTCACGACTGGCCTGTCACCTTCAGGAGGTCTGACATAATAAAGCATCCCTTCAGTGGGATGGAGAACGTCTCACCACTGCCACAGCGTTGGAGGCGAGCAGCTCCTCTGGGGTCATGGAGGTGAAGTAGGCGATGTTGGTCATGGTGTAGACCAGGGTCACCAGTGGGATAGAGATGTAGATAGCAAGGGGCAGGTTTCTAAGAAAACATGACAGATATTTAAAAGCTGCAATTATGTTTCAGTGAAAAATCTATCCACAGGAAGTGATTGGTTCTGAGATCTAATTTGTACACCTGTGTTTTTGCTCGTGCGCGTCATACCTGCGTGGCTCCACGACCTCCTCTGTAACGTAGTTGAGGAAATTCCAGCCGCTGTAAGCAAAGGAGGCTTGGAGGAAGGCCAGCGCTATCTGTCCAACTGAGGGGTCCTGACTGAACTCAAAGGCCACACTGGGCTGCAGGGCATCGTAGTGACCTGGACACAGATTGAAGGGCAGCACGGATCAAACCGATAGATCGTCGGCTCATTTCACAACTGGATCATTCCATCCATTTACTCAGTGTTTGAGAAATACAGATGTAGAAAGAAAGTTTTTAATCAAACAGCGTTGCATAAACCAACCCTCACTGTTAGTTTACGATCTTCTGTCTGTGCAGTTTCATTCAGACCGAACTACAAAGTAGGACAGAAACAACCAAAGCAGCTCCTGTCACTCAGGAATATTTGTGAGTTTACTCACCCTTAAAGATTTGGACGAGTCCGACGACTATGATGAGCCCTAGAGCAAGGAGTTTCCCTACTGTGAAAATATCCTGAATCCTCGTGGCCCAGCGCACACTGGAGCAGTTCACCCAGGTCAGGAACACTGCACGTACACACAGAGAAAAGAGACGCTCGTAAAGTAATAAAATATAAACATCTGATTAGGATTCAACAGAAGCTGAGCTCATTAACACCAGGGTTTTTGTCAGAACCAAACTTTCTTTCTGTGCTGAAGATAAAACCTGAGAACAAGCTGCAAGTTTTTTTTTTTTTTTTTTTATGGACCTCAGTCTACAATACAGAAAACTGCTGGAGACACTCAGTCCGGCCTCATTCAGTACATCCAGTATCAGCTGCTGTAGAAAACACAAGTTTGTTTTTATAGAAAATAAAAATATCGTGGCATAGAAAAATATCAAAGTTTATGCTCAATATTCCAGAAAAAAACATTTCAACTAAGTTCAGTCAGGTCATCTGAATGGGTTCTTTTGTGTTGAGACAATTCATCCTTCATCCAAAGGACTTAGTCAGAGGAGCCACAAACAAACTCAGTCCCACATTTCATCCAAAGGACTTCATCAGTTCGAGGAGTCACCAAACAAACTCAGTCCAACAAAGTTGACGGGGGAGAGGGCGGGGCCCAGAAACAGTCATATCACCAGCAAACTTGTTGGTCCACTATGGGAGTGTGCTGCTTGTGGGACTGAGTTTGTTTGTGGCTCCTCAGATTGATGAAGTCCTTTGGATGAAGAACGAAATGTCTCAACAAAAAATAAACCGTCCAGATGAACTGACTGAACTTTTTTGGGTTTTGAAAATTAATTTATGTACAAGTCAGTGTTCAAAAGTTTTTTTAATTGATGTGGAATCTGCATAATATTTTTAACCCTTATTTTCTAAAAATAAAAATAAAAGCAGTTCCCCTGTAACTAAGAGCCAATGGCAGATGTTCAGGTCGTTAATCACGTTACTGTCAATCAACACTCATTTGACTATAACTTCTGTGTCCATCAACAAAACACTACGGCTCTGATATAACAACAGCACCACATATGGCACATTATACACCCATCGACAAACCATTATACAGCAATCTATAGCACTGGCCCAGGCAAACAAAACCTCATATAAACTTTGACCTTAATTTGTAACCTGGACCCTGAGGTAATGAAAAGTGCACACTATACTCAGTTTATTGATGATGCATTTGTGTATGAAGTTCTGTTAAATGATTTTGAGCAGATCAGACTTTGTGGGAAGCACAAGAGGACATTTCTGGATGGACAGAGACGTGTGGATCATGCAGATGATAAGGAGGGACTGAAAATTGTGTCTTTTACTGTGTTGCTACATAAAATGGGTTAAGTTACAAATATTACGAGAATAAAAATTTTCTAATTAGAGATGATAAAAAGTAAATGTTGCATTAACTAGTTTACAACTTGAATTGTTTTAATTATCACATTTAAATTTTAGTCAATTCAGTTTAAGGTGTTTAGTGTTTTTTAATGCATTTCCATCACAATTAAAAAAAAAGAGAAACTTAGAAAATTAAACTTAGATTTAAACTTAAATTTATAATGATTGATGATGACTTCAGTGAAGTTGTGCTTTAAAATCACAAGGAAGTGTGAAGCAACAAACTCCAGTAAATAAGTACAGGTATTTCTTTTAACTATTTATTTTAAAAATAAATAAATAAATAAATAAATGAACAAATAAATTTATCCTGCTGTCCTTTTAAAACGGTGACAAGAATAAACTAATGAACTGAATAAAAAAAATGAAGATAAGCAACACAAAGCCTTTACATTTCAGTTTAGGGGGACTGAAGCACACAAAGGTTTCATGCCATTTGTGTTACAGATGGATGTAAACACTTTAGTCTGGACACTGACTAGATGTTTGTGTTTGTCGTGAACATTTTATTCAAGGTACCTACTACAAGCTGACAAGCAGTCAGACTGGAGGGGATTTATTTTCAAGTTCTTCAGTCTTTGGGCTTGCTCTCCTCACAAGCTTTATAATAAATAAAAACAACTAGGCTTTAATTTTTTTTTACATAAAACAGCAGAAAAAACAAGAAAATAGCAGCTTCATTTGAGAAAAGAAGCAAACAAGTAATTTGTTTTGTACCAATTTGTTCCCATAATATTAATAGAAAACCATCTAATATATACAAACAGCTACAAATGCAAAGCTTGGAGGGGTTTAACTTCCCTAAAACACATTTCACACTGCTCAGTATCAGAAATACACCCAGGACTGAACATCTTCAGCAACAACAGACAGACTCCATCTCTGAGTGACACACAGTCTACAGTATTTATGAGTTCGTACAGCCCCACTGACTCCGTTTGTGAATGGCACCATAACAAGGACTGGCCCAGTTCAAAGCATTCATGTGGCCTGACGACCGCCCTCAAGCTAAACTGAAGGTTTATGAGTGAGATAAAAATCCAGTGGAAAGTGTCAACTAGACCAAGACTTACGGAGAGGAAATATAGAAAGACAAGTTTATTAAATTGCATCATGCTCACAACATGAACTTAATGCACGTTAAGACGTGTAACAAAAGTGAATACCATTAGCTTCAAGGGATTATGTGTGAAGCTGTCAGTTTCTGATAAACATCTGCCTCATTTCATATAAATAATGTCCATTTCACATGCAAGTCCCCAAATCAATACAGCCTTCACTTGTGATCCTGAAAACTTTGATCTTGTCCAAAATTTCTGCACGATATCCAACAAGTAGGATGTTTAATCTGCACATTTATCCCGCTCTGCAGGATTCTGCTGTGACATCAGACCAGTGACGGTGATGAGGGCAGGCTGGTAAAATGCATTCATGACTCAAGCAGGACCTGTAACGTCCTGTTTGCTGCTCAGCTGAAAGTGTGAAGTTTGAAACATTTCATTTTATTTAATAAAAGCAGGTAACAGACCTAACTGCACGTTGTCCCTGGAGATTCTTCTGTGGATGCATTTTAGCACCAGGTGTGAAGAAATGTGCTCGACTTTATAAACTGTGATGAACTCAAAACAGGACCGATTATGATTTCAGCTCTAAACAGCATTCCAAGTTATGGGTTAGAGAGCAAGAAGGTCATTTCTGGTCCGTTGTGCATTATGGAGTCACTCCTTTTTAAACAGGTCTCTACATTTCCCATGTACTCCCTCACCTTTAACAACACGGTGTCCTACAGGAGCAGCCTGGCACCGTATGTTTAGACATACAGACGGCAGGTCATCCATCACCAGAACAAGTCTGCCCTCCCACCACAGAAACTTTCTTCCGCTGACACGCACACACACACACACACACGTGAATTGTTGGCAGGAGGATTTGGTGGCACTGGGCAGAGCTTTTTCTACTCTACAGCACCGCTGTGTTTTATACTCAGTTACTCTGTGGGTGCTACATGCATTTCCGTTCTTGTGTTCCTGTGAACACCCCCCCGTCCCCCCAAAATGCCACCCTCAACTTTCCTCTGATTTAACCCTGACAGGAAGGAGGTGCCAGTGGCTTTGAATGTGACAGTGCAGGTAAATCTGTGTCCCGCCGTCACCGCTTCTATTGAAGACTGCCTCAGCACTAGAATACTAAACTAATTGCTGCTTTTAGTCTTAATGGATTCTGATCCAAACTCCGTGCAGATTTATTTGAGGGCTTTAACCTCAGAAACACCCCCTCCTGGTTCAGGATGTGGTCACTGGAGACACTGAATGGACAAGAATTGAAGTCCAGTTGGTCCAGCACAAGGTAACCAGCATCTGAAAACCTGCAGACACTACAGGTATTGGATTCATCCCATTATCATTTTTAAAAAAAAATAACAAAACCCTGTACAAAAAGTATTGTGTCATACAAAGTTCTTACTGCGCTGATGAGAATATTTGTCGCAATACAAATATTTTGTCTTAGAAAAATTTGTGTCACGTCGCTACAAAATGAAGAGTTTTTCACTTTGTTGACAAGTCCATAATTTGCTGTTCAAGACATTTTGAGGAAATCCAGTAAAAAAATACCTCTGCTGGAAAGCAAATGGCAGAGTTGCATCATCTGAAACTGAGAACTCAGGTTTTCCATCTGATGTCAGAAGGCCGATGGAAAACTCAGCCCTCACGGCTAAACCCAGCAGCTTTAGTGCAGAATGTTTCCAGGATTAAAATAAACTTTGTGGCTGACCTGCATACTGGAGGTGTACATTGTTAAATAGCTGAAACGGCTTCAGTTTCACAGAACTAACTCTGATTTAGGTTAGGCCACCAGGGCTCAGCCCTCTGTCAACCAGGACCCATTGTTAAAGAGGCCTTTGCTAGCACGCTAAATCCCAGAAACAGTCAGTCAGATGCCGACGCAGCACCCGCCTGCCCTCCAGTTCCTTGACAGACATGTGAGACCAACTCAAGAGCATTAAGTCCAGGATTTATTCCTGATAAGGTCCACACAGACGTGCACACATAAATGGCATGTAGCACCTTTCTATCTGATCAAGATACTCAAAGTACTTTACACTACAGTCTGTGCCCTCATTGCCCTCAGTTACTCACTCATACAGAACTCTACTATATTTATACAAAGTATAATCAGTGCTTTATCACATCCATACACCAACGGGGGACACATTGGAGGCAATGAGAGGTTCAGTGTCTTGCCCAGGGACACTTCAGCATGTGACTGCTGGTGGAATCAAACCCCCAACTCTTGCATTGGAGGA
>JARVLU010000599.1:24562099-24578536 GCA_031762415.1 Simpsonichthys santanae | reverse complement strand
CTTTTGATCTGTCATCTATGTTCTGTTACGAATAAAATATTGCCATTTGCCATCTCCACATCATTGCATTCAGTTTTTAATCACAATTTGTTTAGTGTCCTAACTTTTTTTGGAATCTGGTTTGTACCAATTAACCCAACATGGTCTGTGGGACGGACGTGCAAACTTGATACAGACAGATCTCGGGCTCGGATACAGTCCTGCAACCTCGTTGAGAAGAAACCGCTCCACTAACTGCACTACCATTCCACCACTACTATTATTTCAATTCAAACATACTTTATTAATCCCAAAGGGAAATGAAGTGACATAGCTCATCATCCTGGATTCATTCAAGAGTTTTTATAAATGCTGAATGTTGTGGGCAGGAATGATCTGCAGCAAATTTGAAGAATCTGGCCACAGATACCGATCCGTCCACCCGGACCCAGCTGTCAACTTAGTCCTCCTGGGCAGCAGGACTGCCCGAATGTCGGGCAGGATTCCTCCCTGAGCGATGGTCATTCCTCCCACCAGTCTGCCGTGCTCCTCATTGCCACAGACATAAGATTTGATTCCAAACACCTCGTCTCCTTTATTTTGTTTTATGTTAGTATTATAGTATCTATTATCCTAATTGTCTGTCCTATGTTTTTTTTTTAATTCTATATATGTTTCTAATTCGAACAATAGATGAATAATTTCTAAATTTGCTGCATGAAGACCTTACATATTGCTTTTTGTAAAAAAACAAAAACAAAACAACAACAACAACAAACTTTTAACTTTGCATACATAAAAAATAATAATAATAATTAAAAAAAATCACATTGTACTTCTTCTTACTGCCATGGGCCTCATCTCTAACTTTTAACTGTCCAAACTTTGTCATAACTTATTCAGTGGAGTTCTTTTTTGATGTCAATCACTTTCCATCATCTTCTTTTCAGTATCCCTCTTGTATCTTAACAAACGTCCGTCGTAAACTGTGTTCTCCATCAACTGCCACCCACTCATTTATTCTTTACTCGTGACCCTTCCCCTCAGCAGTAACGCTGTTAAGAACTTTAGTTGCCGGCTGAAATGTGTTTTCGGGACGTGTGATTAATGACACAGCTATTGACCTCATGGCAGAACATTAATGCCGAATTAAACAGATAGCACCTCCATCTATCATCTAATTTCTCATGCTAAGAAGCCTCTACTACAGCAAGCTACAGAAAATTGATTCTCTTTCATACTGTTCAGCTAGGCA
The DNA here is from genome assembly GCA_031762415.1 of Simpsonichthys santanae. Classification (NCBI taxonomy): domain Eukaryota; kingdom Metazoa; phylum Chordata; class Actinopteri; order Cyprinodontiformes; family Rivulidae; genus Simpsonichthys; species Simpsonichthys santanae. Next base: position 24,577,302 of record JARVLU010000599.1, on the reverse strand, counting down.
CTTTTATTTATAATCATAAGTACAAAGACAAGTGTGCACTGCCCACACACACACACATATGTACAGTTCGTCTACTAGTATATCTTCTCAGCTGAAGCAATCATGAGTGATTCAGCTGCTGAAATGTTAAAAAGATTAAATTTATCTCACCCTTTATTCATTTCTTCCCTTTCAGGGTTTCCTGAACGCTGTGTTTGAAAGGCTAAAACAGTTCTTGGAATGCTGTGAGTACTTGTCCGTTTTTCAGTCTGAAATCTTTGATCCTTGACTCTCCCTCCTGTAAACAAACACACTCATCAGTGTTTCGTCTAGTGGATACAGACAGCATGTCAAAGATACTTTGCCACTCAGAGACTGTGTGTTATAATAGCTTTGCATAATGAAGGTGTCAAATTAAAAGTTGAAATGGAGTTATCCTTTTGGGGCTGATTTTGTTCCACTTGAAGGTACAAGTCATTTAAATTCACTCTAAATTATCTGCTGTCATTTAAGAGGTATGGAACATAATCAAAGAATGAAAGGTTTTGAAATTGCTTGATCTTGTGAGAGCAAAGACCCTTGTCCTATTTTAGCTTATCTTAAGCTAAAAATACTGTTATTTTGCTTATATAAAATTCTGTTATTTGGCTACACTGAACATTTTACATCAAAACTTGCACATTTTTTAAAATTAGGTTGTATCCATTAAAACGAGATGCTGACTCGTTTTCAATTTCATGTAGAAGTGTGCTTAGCTTTAGGCTCCAACATACTTGACTGGAGTTATGATGGCAAAACTATAACTGTCTCCCAAAGGACCAAAATGTCAGCTCCAACAATATGAAGGGCTGACATAACACTGCCTTGTCTCCTGTGCAGGACCACAGCTTCTGACAAGCACTGCTTTGAGATAATTAGGCTACATTACGGTATAATGAAGTGGAAAAATTAATCTCATGTCTTTTTCTCTTTAGTTTTTTTATTTATTTATTTTTATTTTATTTTATTTTATTTTTTACTTTCAGAGCATCCAAGTGATCATTGTGGTTTTTCAAATGTTAATAAAAGGGGGCCCAAACCTAGTAATTGCACTTGAAAAAAGATGGCTACATTAATGTGGTAAACTTAAAATCACAATTCTGATTTTTCATACACTAATAAGTTTTTTTTTCCCCAACTGCTTTAAAGGAGATCAAATTTAAAGTGTATCCTTTTCATTCAACCTTTATTTGTACAGATTAATCTCATTGAGCCTCGTGGACTCATTTACAAGCGATCTGACCCTACTGATGTTTGTTTAAAAAAAATAGCAATTTTCTAATGGAACTACATTTTTTACTTTTACATTTTTAAAGGCACCATTTCAGCAAAAATCCATTTCATCCCTCCATTATCTTTACCCGCCTCTTCCTCTTAGGGTCATGGGAGTCGCCGTGCCCATGTTCAATATCATTTGCAGTTTTAGTTTTTTCCCCCTAAATTGCAAAATCAAAATAGTTCAGAGGTTAAAGTGCTGTTTTTAAATCAAGAAAATCAGCATAATTCAGTTTTGCATCATTACCAGCACTTAAAATTTGGTGCTTTTTTATTTATGCACATTTTACAAAACAAACTAACAAAGGTTTTATGATTTATGCAGTTTATACAAATAAAATGTACAGTGGTGCTTGGAAGTTTGTGAAGCCTTTATATTTTTCTGTATTTCTACATAAATGTGACCTAAAACATCATCAGATTTTCACACAAGTCCTAAAAGTAGATAAAGATAACCCAGTTAAACAAATGAGTCTAAAATATTATACAGTACTTGGTCATGTATTTATTGAGGAAAATAATCCAATATTACGGTACATATGTGTGAGTGGCAAAAGTATGTACAAGAGTTCAAGAGACACATTAGTGTGGGCAGATTGAAAAAAAAGAACATTCAGTACGTTTGTTAGTTTCTGACACAGAAGGAAAAATCAGGTAAAACAAATGGATTGATACCCGTTCAGGGACTGCAGTCACTGATATGGGATCAGGATGCTCCACTGTTGGCCCGTTCACTACAATGAAGTGTTTCGAACAGATGTAAATATTCTTGTTTACATTTGTCCGGTCAATGCCTACTCGACCAGAGAGTCGAATCCGATTATCACATTTTCTTCCCTGATTAATCGGCTTTAGAAACTGCAAGAAACATACAGTATACCTTGCGTATGAGGTTTGTCAGCAAATCGGCCATCACTATTGCATGTCCCGCTGCAGCAACAATGCTTCTTAGATACAGTTTTTATGCAGTTTTTTATTGACTCAAATCGTGACTACAGCAATGTACAGTATTGTATTGTTCTCAAAGTTCCATTTGCCTGACATCCGGGTACTTGCTGATGTCACACATTGTGTAGGGAGTTATTTTTAGTTAACTTGGCCAGCACAATTTATTTTAGCTTATAGGCTCTTCAGTTAGATAGATAGATATATACTGTACTTTATTGTCCCCAAGGGGAAATTTGTCTTGGACATCATGCGCTAACAAAGCTTCTTCCACAATTAAATACACTTCAACCAATAAAAATCATGTGAACCCCATAATAAAATACTGTACAGAATATAAAATATAAAACCCCTATTAGTAAAACACATAATTAAAATAAAATAAAAAAAACACATATTGCACATTCCCACATATATTCCAGCGAGTAAACGACACAACAGAGTATCAGTGCTTAACAAAAAACTATATGCCTACTTTATTTAACAGTCTGATTGATGTAGGGACAAATGAGTTTTTAAATCTGTTAAGTCTGCAAGCAGGGACTCTAAACCATTTTCCAGATGGTACCAGTTCATATTGTGAGTTGAGGATGTGAGCAGGGTCAGACAGCACCCTCCGAGCATGTCTGAGGACAGACTCCTCATAGACAGACTGCAAGGAGGGGTGATCAGTCCTTCCTATCACCTTCATTGCAGTTTGTACCATGCGACTAAGTTTAGATTTAATACTGTGAGCAGGACTAACTTGCAGTTTTTGTTAATTAACATTTGTTGAGTAAGATGAGACTATCACAGGATCCCTCCTTTAGATGCCTAATGTGGGGGGGGGGGAAAGTCATCAAAATAAACATTTAACACAAACCAAGCATGGAGCATCTAACAAGTGACCTTTAAACTTGGCAGAATGCTCTTACACATTGCTCATAAGTTACATTCTAATCTTAAAATATCAGAATGTTCATTAATTAGGATAAGAATTAAATAATTATTCACTAAAGGATTCCTCAGAAGTAGCAGGATGAGTAATGGAGGACCCATCCTCCTTCCACTGCCTATGCATCAGTCATTCATCATGTATCGTTCTAAAACAATAATTAGATAGATTGTTGTATTTTTCCCCACTATCATCACCTTTAAATGGCTTTCAAAATAAACACACTGCATGAACAGTGCACATTGTTAACAACCAATACTGTAGTGTAAGCAGTAACCATTTTCTCCATTTTAACAGTATTTTCAACGGCTCTAAAGAACCACAGGGTCATCTTCACCTGTGTGAGGACGCTGCAGACCTCAACACACAAAATTTTAAAGGTCTAAAATAAGCACGTCTGATCAGATGAAGCACATGGTTCTACGCCAAGAACCTCATAATACAGAAATCACCATATTGACCAATAAGGAAACTTAACCCTGAGCAAAAAAAATAAATAAATAAATACTAAGAACTACATGTATGTCACCTCTGCAAAGATAATACAGCAGCTTCTAAAGCTACAAGGTATTTGGTGGTGATCACAACATAAAGAAAACAGAAGTGGGGAGGAGACAGACAAGATCCAGGATAGAAAGTTTAAAACAAGGGGACCGGCTATGGTTTGATACAACAATAAATATCCAGTCATCCAATCATAGTTAGAGTCAAGGGTTTGATTTTGCTTTGACATCTTAGGTTTAAAACCATTATTTGTTCCTTTAATTTAGAGGTGGCTGTGACTGAGTGGTTGGAGCAGTCGTCTGCCAATGGGAGAGTTGGGGGTTCGATTCCACCAGCAGTCACATGTTTGTGTCCCAGGGCAAAACATTGAACCCCTCGTTGCTTCAGATGTGTGTCCCATCAGTGTATGAATGTGAAAAAGCACTGATTATCCAGATGATTCAGATGATATTTGTACATACTGTATTTAGTAGAGTGCTGTGTGAATGGGTAAATGAGGACACAGATTGTAAAGCACTTTGACTGTTTTGATAAGATAGAAAGGTGCTACTGTATATATAAGTACAATCCATTTACCATTTAAAACAAGTGTTTGTCCTAAAAATTAAAAGTTTTCTTGTCTGTTACAGGAGGAGGTGAAGAAGTTAAGAGTTCATGCACAGGAAGTGATCAAAGAAAATGAGAGGCTTCATGAGGAAATGGCTAAGATTAGCATGGACAGCCAGAAGGACTGGTAAGAACTAGTGTGTGTGGGGTGTGGGGTGGACTGCGGTTGGGTTTAGTGCTGTCAGCTATCTGCACTTATTATAATGTGAATAACAAATGGAGAGTTTTCAAATCCTCTGCATCTTTTACTGTTCCTTCATTATGTTTTGAGCGTTTGCATACATTTACATCCAGATTATTGCATGACTGCTTTGACTATTAGACCCCTGAACACCGAGCGGTGAATTACTGGCCACCATATTGTGACACTGCAACATCAACTCAAAACAGACATTTTGTTGAAACTACTTCACTGGTGATTAAGAAAAGAAAGAGGCAGACAGGTTGCAAACTATAGTTCTGATTTATAGTTCAGTGAATGATCAGAAACTTTTTCAAAGTGTTAGAAGCTCTTTTTCTTAGCCAGTTTGGCTACAAACTGTAGGAGGATATTAGCTCAGTGCTTAAAGATTCAAACAGATAAAAAATAAACAAGTCACTATAAGTTTCTCTTTTTTCTCTCTCCACAGTCAACAACTTCAGCAACAGGCCTTCTTGGTTTTGCAGGAGAACCAGGTTCTGACTGATCAGCTGGAGGCTCAGCATGTGAAGGCCAAGGCCAATCACAGCAGACAACAATCTGAAGGTGCTGTGAAGCTGAGAGGGATGTAGAAAATAAATAAAGGAGTTAAAGAGTGAAGGAAAATGCTCAGCTCTGCTTTGATCATAACTCAATTCCTCCTCTCATTCTCCACTTTAGTTACAAAAATGTCAAAACAGACTATGTTGTTGGAGGCAGAGACGCAGCGTTTGCAGGAGGACCTAGAGGAGAGCAAAAAGGAGGTGCAGAAACATGCAAAGAAAATTCAGGTTCTGCAGGCCAACCTGAAGGACGTCGTCATCTGGGACGAACACTGCAGCATTACTGGGAAACTCAGAAGGTGATCTGCAGGCTCTCATTTGAGTGAATATTTTAAAATGGTTTTATTGTGTGAATTTTATGAAGCATTCACACTATTGTGATCCATTTTTCTTCCTTGCATTTTTCATCCTGCAGTTTTCAAGCTATTTCAACAAATCATATATCAAAACGTTCAGCTTTTTCAGGACAATTTTGCTACGACTTTTGGTATTGGTGCAACTTTGGCTTTTTGAAATATTTAGTCTTTTCTGCCACATTTTCCTCAAATAAAATTAATTGAGCTCATTTTCCATCCTTCAAATCTTTAGATCTGTTTACAACCTTTTACTGCTCCGTTCACATTTTGTACTGGTTCAGCTTCCTTGTGCAAATTTAAACTTTTTTCCAGCTACTTTCAGCTCTTTTGTGCTCCTTTCAGATTATTTCTGCTAACTACAATATTTTTGTGCTTCCTCTAACTTCGTTCTGCTAATTTCAGCTTATTATGCTCCTTTCAACTTTTTCATGCAAGTTTCAGCTTTTTCTGCCATTTCAACTACTATTTAGTTGTTTTTATGCTAATTTTAGCCTTTTTTTAGCTAATTCCACATTTTTTTGCACTTGTTTCAAACTTATTAAACCTAATTCGGCACAAATGTGCTATCTTCACTTCCTTCTGGAAAATTTGGCTTCTTTCTGCTTTTTAGCTACTTTTCAGCTGTTATTTTATATTTTATTTTTTATTTTGATAATTTCACATTTTTTTCAGATAATTTCCACTTTTTTTGTGCTCTTTCCTGCTTCTCAAAGCCTAATTGGGAAAACTTGTTCTTTCTACTTTATTCTGCTAATTTAAGCTTGTTCTACCTTTTCAGCTACCTTTATTGCCTTTTTTAGCTGATTTCAGCTGTTTTCACATAAATTCAAGTTTTTGTGGTAATTTCTGCTCCTTTCAGCAAAATTAATTTATTTTTGCTAATTTCAGCTTTTTGTGCTTCTTTCAGCTTTTGTCTGCTAGTTTCAGCTTTTTTTGCTATTTCAGCTAGTATTTAGCTGTTTTGTGTTAATTTTAGCTTTTTCAGCTAATTAATTTTTTTTAGCTCATTTCAGCTCTTTTCGTTTCTTTCTGGTAGCTTAAACTTTTTTTTGCCTTTTCAGCTGCTTTTCAACATTTTATTTTGTGCTAATTTCCGCATTTTTAGCTAATTTCCAAAGTGTTGCGCTCATTTTTGCTTATTTAAACCTACCGTAATTCAGCAAATATATATTATTTCTGCTTTCTTATGCTAATTTAAGCCTTTTTTCAATTTCAGACACAATTCAGCATGTTTTAGCTAATTTCAGCTGTTCTTCTGCAAATTGTTCTGCAATAAGCATTCACACTGCATTTTTGCAGGAAATGCAATGTCTCTAGTTTCATATTTCTGTTCTGTTTTAAAGGGAGAGCAGAGAACATTTTAAACTAATGATAATAATTCTCACTGGCTGCATGTCTGATCAATAATATTTCACTTAACTAATTTGTTGCAGAAAGACAAGTAGAGAAACCACTGTAACACCTAAAATGTTGCATTATTTCTAGCCTGACAAACATTGGGATGAATTTATTCAATAAGTTTCATACACAAAGAAATCAGAGAGGCAGTTAGGAATTTTGATCAAAATTTCAACAATCAGATAAATTCTGTTGTTAAATGTTTCTTTTATTTGAGGCATATTGGGGTCAGTGCATCTGCCATTCTGTTTACAGATGGTTGAAAATGCACAAGATCACATCTTCACATTACACCTGTTTTTAAAATCTCTGCTGGTAGCCATTTCTGTTCTATTTTAAAATATTCTATTAGTTTTTAATTCCCCCCTGCTTTACCTACCTGAGCTTCTACATCCTTACTATTCTCTAAGGTCTGATGATCGGCTGCTCCTGACTGGACCTAAAACTAGGTGTAAGCTTAGAGGGTGCCAAGCTTTTTGGGTTGTTGGCTCCTAATAATAGGACAAATTACCTTTGCACATTAAACATGGTTCAAGCCCAGGTTGTAACAGGAAGGGCATCTGGTGTGGTACGGTGGTGACCCGTGCAAGGAGCAGCCGATAGAACAACATTACAGGCATCCTTATCTAATGTTCAATCTTCTCTTAAAACTAACTTGTATTTTCCCACTTTCCTTACCTTGTAGGTGTTACTTTTATAGTTTTATTTTTTTTATTATTTTCTTTTATTTATTGTGTTATTGAGCTAGTTGTACATTTATTTATTGCATTGCACTGAAATATTAGCCTTCAAAACGTTTTTTACAACAGAAATAAACATAAATATTAGGGATGTTCCGATAGGTTTTTTGCTGCCGATCATCAATATGGCTCACGCGTGGTGCTGATCATCAATACTGATCACATATGTTGGCTGTAAATTTTTTGATTTAGTTGAGTGCTACTTGCTACATGATCTGGAAAATAGGAACCATGAAATCACCTTAATTTGGACAAAAACATGTTTGTTTTTTTCCATCCATCCATTATCTTTACCCACTTCTTCCTTTTTGGGTCACGGAGGTCACTGCTACATATCCAGGTTTACTTTTTCAAAACACAAACTATAAAAAAAGCTTGCAGGCACAATACAGCAACTAGTCAGTTAAAAGGACAACTGAAAAAAAGAAAAGAAAAGAAAACGCTTAAATGCTCTCTGTAGCAGAATCTGAAATCGGAAAGATTAAGGCTCTCAACAGGCTAATAATGCAGAAAGTCAAATAAATCTCTAAATGTTGCTTCAATATATTTACCTCTGCAGGCTGCAAAGGTGATCCTTTTTTTGTCATCGGCATTGAAAGGCATTGATCAGTATTAGCCGATTATATTATTTTTACCAGAAATCAGCCGATCGATAGGAACATCTCTAATAAATATACCTGTGGTCTAAACAAAAATCACACACTGGATTATGAAGTATTTTTTAAACTCTATAAAAGTATTGTCTTTATTTCAAAGACATTTGTTTTAAAAACAACAACAACAACAACAACAACGTTTCTCCTTTGTCATGAAGGAGACCACTCTTTAAAGCAAATCTTAATTTTTATTGTGCATGTTTATTTTATCAGATAAAGTTTGGTCTAAAATGCACAGTACTTTGTTCCATTTAGGAGTTTTAAAGGGCTTTATAAATAAACTGAGTTGAATTGATATATGTATGTTTCATACTTTAATACTACTTGTGTTAAACAGGTTTGAAACAGCATTGTATCATTATGTTGTCACTGTACAAAGTAAGCGAATAAAAGTAGAAATGACTGATTCACACAGGGCAATGTGCACCAAGAACACTGAAACAATAAATACTCAGACAAGTCTGAATGCATTTTCTTGAATTTTGTTTTCCAGAAGTTGGGTTTTGATGCATTGTAATTTATTCTTTTCACATGCAGGCAGCTGGAGCAGGAGGAGAGCAGAAACAGGAGTGAAATGGAACGGCTGCTTCTGAGAGTGTCCAGCCTACAAGAAGACAACAGGAGTCTGGCTCTGGACAAAAACAAGCTGACTGCTGATGTTAAAACACTGAAGGCTGAACTGCAGCGTTACAGAAGAGCTCAACGGTAGGAAACAATATTAAATATGCTCACACATGAAGTTTGAGACATTAAAAGAAAAGCATATTAATTCAGCCAACAATTTTCAGCCAGGTCATCTGGACAGTTTCTTTTTTTGTGTTTGTTTTGTTTTGTGCTGAAACGTTTCATCTTCCATCCCGAAGACTTCATCAGTCAAGGAAACACATAACACATTAATTTATAATTTCATTAGTACAGTACTCCCTCGCTACTTCACAGTTCGACTTCCAGGGACTCACTCTTTTGCTGTTCTTCAAAGTAAGAATGGACATGACACACAACTGGTTGATTGATGGATGAGCCGCACGATCTGCATAGATTGTTTATTTAAAATAAATTATTTAAATGATTTAGCATCTGCTAAATCATTAGATGAAGGGAGAAGAACCCTCTTGTCATGATCTCCTCTCTGCCATGCACACATTTCTCCTCCTGCTGCAGCAGCTTTGTGAAGGGCCTTTGCTGTCCAGCTGCACTGATCGACAATTTAAATTTAAATAATGTATTTATTTATTTATTTATTTATTTATTTATTTATTTATTTTTTGTTGGGCGTCACGTTGACACTCGGACTATAATTCTGAGTGCCACAATGCCTAACAGGACAAGGGAGAAAAAAAAGAAAAAAAATAAGTGAAAAAATAAGAAGAAGAAAAAAAGAAAGGAAAAAAGAAAAAGAAACAAAAGGAAAAAAATAAGAAAAAAGAAAGGAGAATAAAAAAATGAAAAAAAAAAAAGGAGGGAAAAACAATAATGTAATATTTTAAATAAACAATCCATTGATTGTTTATTTAAAATATTACATTATTTAAATTTAAATTGTTTATTTTCACAGAAAGAGGGAGACTGGGAGTGAAACTGGGGATGAGTGTGATTGCAGCATGGCAGACAGTAGAGGTCACATGACATGCTGTGCTCTGTTAGAGCATTTAGAGTTTAGAAACATTGTTTAGAATATCACAACAGTGTGGGCAGGGTTTATAAAGCCTTAATATATATAAATACTAAAACAAACTACTACTTACTACTACTACTTGTGTACATACATTTGTTCCATCTCATGTACCACATGAGATGGTCCTGCAGTGCTTCTTAATTATTTTCTGTTTTGTCCCCGCTAGGAAGAAGTAAACATTTAGTGCCCCCCCCCACACACACACACACACACACCAACTCTCCGCCACGACTTTAAAAATTATAATTTGTCTATAAAATAAGTACACCTCTTCATAATATTGTATCCTTATTAACATTAAAGAAAACAAACAAACATAAAAGAATATAGATCAACTTACAACTTACTTCTGGTTGACTCACTACTTATAAGACTGAGTTTGTTGTGGCTCCTCAGACTGATGAAGTCTTTTGGATGAAAGACGGAATGTTTGAACACAAAGAAACCGTCCAGAGGACCTGACTTAACTTTGTTGGAATTTTTTTACCTTGATTATTGATCATGAACTTTGATATACAGTAATTAATTTTGCAATGTGTAGCATGAATGCAAGTACAGTAGTTTTTTTTTTAGCTGTAAAAACCAGTGGTTTAGGCTAAAACCTCTATCTTCTGCTGCTTTGTATAGTTTATGTAGAGCTTCCTTCATTAACAACAAAGTGACTGAATAATAAATTAAACAGGAAACAGATAAGTTTTCTAAAATAAAATAAGCAATAAATGCTTATTTTCATTCATTCAGCATGATTTTAACTCTTTTCACCTTCTTTCTACTCTGGCTGCTGGCGGACATAAGGAGCCTTGATATTTGTAATATTAACGAGTTCCATCCTGCTTCTTTTTCTCAGAAACGCTGTAAAATTCAAAATTTGTCCAAAGTCTCACTTTCACTGAGGTCAGAGCTGTTGGTATTTCATCGTGAATGTGTATTTTTATTATATACTGTATATATATATTTTTTTCTGCTTCACATGGATGATACTGCATATTCTGAAAGTTTATAAGCAGCTTTCATAAAAAGTAAAAAAAATAAAATAAAAAACATCAAAATGTTTTTGTTAAAATGTCCCAAAAATCTAAATATTCACACAATCTGGTGTTCTCATTAGTTTGCTCTTGAAATGTTCTCATGTTACCAGAACACTTTGTACACTTTAGGTCTGACCACACACAGGGTTTTAAACTTCAGGGTTTTACCTCACATTTTGAATATTGATGAACGATTACTAATAATATAAAGAATAGAAGAGCAGCAGGTCTTTGTATATGTGGCTGATGATTGTTGGTTACCGTAATTTGTCATTTTTTTTACAGGAGCTGTTGTAAAATCTTCTCTGCTCTGGATCCTTGCTTTGCTCCCAGTGGAGCTCCTCTGACTTTAATGGAACGTTTCTCATTCTGAAGTGTGAAAAATGTCAGAAGGTGTTGAATTACTCATTATTATTTTCACCCTGTGTTCAGATGGCAGTGTGTCAAGATTTTCTGCACTTTAATCTTTGTCTGTTTTCCTTGTTCTCAACCATTCTCCTCCCCCTTCTCATTGTATTTATTTCTCCTTGTTATTTATTTATTTATTTATTTATTTATTTATTTATTTATTTCTATTGACAACCTCTCTGTCTATCATTTAGGAAGGCTGAGAGGAGGACGAGCACGTTAAAGAGACAAAAGGACGAGTGTATCTTGAAGGAGGAGAAGACTCGACATTACCTGGGATCTGTCGTTTCTGTGGCTGAGCACATTTCCAAGGAGAGAGACCAGCTGTTACACGTGGTACTACAGATGTTACTCATGTACCGGTACTTACGTATCTACTGAAGATAAAAATCAGTGCTATCAGTCTCTCATTAGTTTCTTACATGGACCATTTACCAAAAAGCCTAGCATTCCTTGAAAAAATGCCTATCGCTCCCTGTCACCTTTCATGTAATAATAATAATAATAATAATAATAATAACTTTTATTTATAATACACTTTACAAACACAACGGATCTCAAAGTGCTACAGTGAATGAACATTAAATAACATCAAGATAAAAATCAACCATAAATGCAACCAAGAGTAGGAACAACCAAGAGGATAATGCCTCACAGATGATCACATCAAAAACTTAAAATTCACAAACTGCAGATAAAATACTCAAATAAGAACTGTGGTGCAATAAAAACAAAAGTACAATTCAGTCAACAACAACAACAACAAAAAAAAAAAAAAAACTGGGTAAAAAGAAAGGTTTTAAGACTTTTTTTAAAACATGTCACAGTCTGTGGGGCCCTCATAAATGAAGGCAGGGCGTTCCACAGCCGAGGAGCAGCGCAGGAGAAAGCCCGGTCTCCTGTTGTGCGAGACCGAGATCTGGGAGTGAGAAGAAGATGCGTGTTGGAAGAGCGGAGAGTGCATGAAGGACAATGAGGGTTGAGAAATTATTTTAAAAAGATGGCACATTACCGTACAAGCACTGAAAGGTGTGCAGATCAATTTTGTAAGTGATCCGGACAGAAACATGTTGGTGTTTTAAAGCAGTGGTTCCCAATCCTGGCCCTTGAGGAACACCATCCTGCATGTTTCAGTTGTTTCCTGCTCCAACACGTCTGATTCAGTGATTTAGGTACTTCCTCATGTTCTGCAGAAGTCTGTTAATCACCCATTCATTTAAATCAGATGTGTCAAAGCAGGGAAACAACTAAAACATGCAGGATGGTGTTCCTCAAGGACTAGGGTTGGGAACCATTGTTTTAAAGTAAGATCACCCCAGGGTGAGAAATGATGTTGAGTTAAATGAGTTCTAGCCATTTTCGTCAAACCTTGCAAATAATGTAATGAGTAATTTTGCGACATGTTTTGCAGAGTATATACTGTAAATGAACACATGAAAAACCTTACTTGATTTGTTAATGTTTTGGTTATGACTCAGCTACTACCAGACCCAAATTTTAGCTCAATTCCAGCAAAGATGACAGCGTTTTAGCCATCTTTGTGGGCTTTATGTGTTACAGACCTGGTAGGCAAACTAATGCACAGATACAGGCAAATATATTATTTCTTTTAGCCTTCAGCAGCAGGCGATAAAAGCAACACAAAATGATTTGTCATGTCAGATAAGGTTGTATCTCACTGAATAACAAGGAGCTTTGCACCATCTGGCTGAATTCATACTGGAGATAAGCACCAGCTCACTGGTGACCCAGTAAGGGAAAGTGGAAAAAAGAAAATGGATGAATATATGGATGTCTATACTTAGTAAATATTTCACTCTGATAAGTGACATTTCAATGGCTTACAACAGGACTTCATTTGCTTTAAATTCAAAAGATCTCTATTGTTTGCCCAAATGCATTTATCTTTGCTGTGAAAAAACTGACAAATAATCTCAGCAGGCACAGAATGAATTCTCAAAACTTTCCCTTTTAGTAGGAAGATTAGTCTAATTCATACATATCATATCAATGGATATACAGGTAGTCCTTGACTTACGCGCCCCCCCGACTTACGGCATTTCGGACTTGCGAACACCTCCCCAGTGACGTCATCACACCTCCCATTGACTTTCAATAGCTCCACACAGTGCCATTTCTTTTGTGTGTGGGGTGTTAATACAGACCCTGCTTTCCCTTTAAGACCCTGTGGACTCCTCCCCCTCTCTGGCGTCCATCTTGTTCTGTGAACACAACACCATGTGGCTGGAGGAGTCCATTTTGTTTGTGCTCTGAGGCATGCAGCTTGTAAAATTAGCAGCAGCTCTTGTTCTAATAAACTTCGTTGGTTGGACTTACCTGTAAACACTCCTGACCGAGGTGGATTGGATTTTAAAGAAAAAAGAGCAGAGGGATACAGGTACAGTTTTTTTACTGTTTTATTTCATTATGAAATGTACTGTGCAGTAGTTTATGTGTTTTTTGAGGGTACTGTGTTAGCTAACTGGTTGGAAATACAGTACTGTACATGTTTAAGGTACAGAATGTACGCTGGTGTTGTGTTACATTGAAAAAAAACATGTTTAAAACGCTGTTTACCATTCTTTTTCCGACTTACGGCAAAAATCCGGACTTACGGCCACCATGTGGAATGAGCTCCGACTTACGTTAAAATCGGGTTATGTTCGGCCCGTAGGAACAGAACTCGAACGTAAGTCGAGGACTACCTGTAAACTGAAATGAATCTCTGATGAACCAGATTGTACAAAAACATTTATATTTAAAATTCTATGTTTTTCTTCATCATTTGATGTATTTGCACTTATTGTGTCTACTTTTATTGTTCAGTTTAGATAATTGGTTTTTGTTTCTTGTATACAGATCATTTATTTTAGTGATTTAAAGTTTAATTCTTGTTTTGTGATTTACATCTGTGGGTTAGAATAAAGTTGAACTAAAGGCTGCAGCTCTTCTTTAACATGTGAGGGAAATAGTCCTGAGAAATCCAATAATTCTGTCTTTTTATGATTTTTTTTCAGCTGAGTTAACTTTAATTAACATATTATTTAATAAAGTCAAAGTGAAAACAGAATTTCATGTGATAGTCGGCACCGTTTATTTATTTTTATTCTTCACTGATAAAAAGAACATTATTTTTGAGACATAAAATGAGGAAATATTATTTGGAAATCTTGAAACAGGATCATAAAAGTCAGGAAGTTAAAGCTTGGACACAAATGTGTCTTCAAATGAACAACAACTGTGAACATGGTCACAACTGTCACAAAGGAAAACACAGTCTGTGTTCAGGACTGACCATCTTAATGGAACATAACCTGATCATGTTCTGTCAGGAGGAGTGGGATAAAATAACAAACCCAAAACATTTGACCTAAATAGAGGGTTTAAAGGTAATATACATTTACCCATAAGACACCTGAGTGTCTTCATAAGATAGAAAGGCATTACATACGGTAAGTACAGTCCATTTAATACCAACAAATGCAAAGAAAATGGATGTAAAAATACAAAATGTAATTTTTTCTGAAAATTCTCTTTTGTTATCAAGGCATTTCAAGGTTCAAGGTGACTTTATTGTCAGTCACGTCACATGTGATACATGAGGTGGAATGAAACTGTGTACTCAAGGCCCCAATTACACCCAAAAATAGCAAAAATATAAAGTGTAAAAAGAAACAGTATACAAGGATCTAAGATACACACAAAACATTAATAATGTAATATAGTACAGTATATTCAACAGCAGACTGAACATGAGCCTGTTATGAGCAGATGGGTATGAATACAGCAGCTTAAAGGTAAGAAATCAGCAGCATGGATAATCAGTAGCACAGATAAAGTGACAAATCTCCAATTAAAGTGGCATTACACTACTACTACTACTACTACTACTACTACTACTACTACTACTACTACTACT
>JARVLU010000599.1:24502342-24513692 GCA_031762415.1 Simpsonichthys santanae | reverse complement strand
GACCCTGTGTACATAATTTCGTTTCATCACATGTACCACAGGTGGTGCAAATGACAATAAAGATTCTCTGACTCTGACTCTGACTCTGAAATAAAAAGAAAACAATATGTTACTGGGATCAATCTGTCAAAATTGCAAAATAGGCGTTCCGCAAGGTTCCATTGTAAGAACATTGCTCTTCTGTGTGTATAAAGAAATAAAGAG
The DNA here is from genome assembly GCA_031762415.1 of Simpsonichthys santanae. Classification (NCBI taxonomy): domain Eukaryota; kingdom Metazoa; phylum Chordata; class Actinopteri; order Cyprinodontiformes; family Rivulidae; genus Simpsonichthys; species Simpsonichthys santanae. The sequence continues at coordinate 24,513,488 of JARVLU010000599.1, read as the reverse complement.
GATAAGGTTGTACAGATATTCCGTGTATGCAGATGATGCTGCCATTTATATGTCTGTAAATGATCCACACTGGGTTGCAGCATTCACACTACAGGTAGTCACCGACTTACGGCGCCATCGACTTACGGCATTTCGGACTCACGGCACCGCCCCCAGTGATGTCATCACACCTCACATTGACACACATTTTTTTTTCAAAATAATTTCCAGTGTGCTCATTTCTGCTTTTTTTTTTCAGCCTAATTGAGCAAATGTGTTATTTCTGCTTTCTTCTGCTAATTTAAGCTTGTTCTAAATTTTAGCCATTTTTAAGCATGTTTAGCTAATTTCAGTTGTTTTAAGCTAAAGTCAGGTTTTTCTTCTAACCTGCTATTTTCAGCCTAATTAACTTCTTTCTGCTATTTCAGCTTATGCTCCTTTCACCTTATTAGTTAGTTTAAGTTATTTTCTCCACCACCGAGCTGTTTTATGCTTATCTGAGCCTTTTCAGTTAATTCCACATTTTTTAAAACTAATTTCAACTTCTTTCAGTCTAACGCAGGATAAATGTGCTCTTTCTGCTTTTTTCTGCTAACTTAACCTTGTTCTACCTTTTCAGCTACATTTCATCATGCTTTTTAAGCCAATTTCAGCCATCTCTCAGCAAGTTCTTCTGAACTAAGCAGTCACACTGCATTTTTACAGGAATTTTCTCTAGTTTTAATTGTTTTCGTGTCCAAGCAGCCCAACCAGTTTGAAAACTTTGACATATTTGTACAAACATTGAAAATCTCAGATCAAATGCAACTAAAATGGCATTACTGGATGATACAGAAGTACACTGTGTAAATAATTTTCTGTTTTGTTAATTTTATATACCTTTCATTTATTAAATTGTCCCTTAAATTTGTTAATGCCCTGTTTCAGCTGTAACGAGTAAAATGGTTTTAAAAGCCATCAGTACTGGAGCGAGAGCAAGGAGCACTTATTGGAAACTGCAGACTAGAGACAAAACGTTATTTGGACCATCTTCATTTTTATTTAAAGCTCCATGTTTTCTCTTTGTAGTCTTCTTCATCAGCGGATGTCGCTTCAAACGCCGGCGACGTCTCACAGAATCCACGCCTGCACTTCTACCAAATGGTTTATGGTGTGATGATCATTGTCACAGTGGTACTTGCTGTGATCAAGTGCTTCTTTTACACTCACGTCACACTAAGAGCCTCCTGCAAACTCCACGACCGTATGTTCAGGAAGGTACGGTGGCACACCTGAACTCACCACCAGAATTGAACGTTTCCCCTTGAACAGCTGACGCTGACGGTGCTGGTGCCATTTAACAGATATTCACCAGCCCAATGAGTTTCTTTGACACGACGCCAACGGGACGCATCCTGAACCGCTTCTCCAAAGATCAAGAAGAGGTGGACAATGTGCTTCCTCTCCACATGGACCCCTTCCTGCAGTTTTGTCTTCTCGTCACCTTCACCATCATCATCATTGCCTCTGTCTTTCCCCTGATGCTGGTCGCTGTGGTTGTCATGGGAGGCTTATTCACACTGGTCCTTTTGTGAGTTTAGTCTCAAAGGTCAAAACACGATCACATTAGTTTTCAGGGGGAGAACTGTGTCATAAAAAGATTTTCTTTTAATTCTGTGAATGCTTTTCCACTTCTTTCTTCTCATCTCTGCTTCTTTACGCCAAAATGAGCAAACATATTATTTCTGCTTTCTTCTGCTAATTTCAACTTGTTCCACCTTTTCAGCTACAGCTTTAGCATTTTTTTTTTTTTTTTAGCAAATTTCAGCTGTTTTGAAATAAATTAAAGTTTTTGGTGCTAATTTCAGCAACTTCCATCCTAATCAAATCTGCTAATTTCAGCTTGTTATAATCCTTTCAGCTTATTTCTGCTAGTTTCATTTATTTCAGCTACTATTTAGATGTTTTATGATGATTTTAGATTTTTCAGCTAATTCCACCTTTTTTTTTTCACTAATTTCAACTTTTTTTTTCAGCCTAATTCAGCAAAAATGTGCTCTCTCCTCTTCCTTCTGGCAACAGAAGTTTCTTTCTGCTTTTTTAGCAACTTTTTTTTGTGTGACAGTTTTATATTTTTTTGCTATTTATTTATTTTTTTTAATTTTTTTTTTTTTTTTTTTTTCAAATATAGTACAGTAACTTCCATTTCTTTGTGCTAATTTCTGCTTCTTTCACCGTAATTGGGCAAATTAGTTTTATTCTGATTCTGGTAATTTAAGCTTGTTCCAATTTTTATGCTAACTTTTTAGATACATTTGTTTTTCATGTTGATTTCTGCTACAGCCTAATTCACTTTATGCAAATTTCAGCTTGTTATGCTCTGTTCAGCTTATTTCTGCACGTTTCAGTTATTTCAGCTACTATTTAAATGTTTTAGGCTAATTTGAGCTTTTTCAGCTAATTCCACATTTTTTGCAATAAATTCAACTTTTTTCGGCCTAATTCAGCAAAAAAATGTGCTCTTCTGGTAACTTAAGCTTCTTTCTGCTTTTTTAGCTACTTTTTTGGCTGTTTTATGTTTTTGCAAATTTAGTTTTTTGGGGGATAATTTCCTCTTCTTTGTGTTAAGTCCTTCTTTCAGCATAATTGGACAAATGTGTTCTTTCTGCTTCAGGTAATTTAAGCTTGTTCTAACTTTTTAGCATTTTTTTAGCTCATTTCAGCTTTTGTTAGATTTTGTTTTTCATGTTAATTTCTGTTATAGCCTAATTAACTTTATGCTAATTTCAGCTTGTTATGCTCCTTTTAGCTTTTTTCTGCTAGTTTCAGCTTTTGCTGCTCTTTCAGCTACTATTTAGCTCTCTTTTGATGCTAATTTCAGCCTTTTCTGCCAATTCCCCATTTGTTTTGTTTAGCTCATTTCAATTCTTTCCACTTCCTTCTAGTCATTTAAGCTTGTTTCTGCCTTTTCAGTTACTTTTCAGCTAATTTTTTTGTTGATAATTTCAGCTTTTTTGTTAATTTTCTAAATTTTATGCTAATTTCTGTTTATTTAAACTTAATTCAGAAAATGTGTTCTTTCCCCTAATTTTGGCTTGTTCTTCCATTTCAGATGCATTTCATTATTTTTTTTAAATTTTAATTTATTCTTTTTTTTTTTTTTTTTTTTTTTTTTTTTAGCAAATTTCAGCTGTTTTTCATCAAGTTCTACAAAAAGCATTCATACTGATGTCTGAACATTGAACAATTTATCTAGTTCTTGCTGTGGTTTCTCTTCAGCGTATTCCAAAGAAGTATACGTCAGATGAAGAAGATGGAGAACATCAGTCGCTCTCCCTGCATCTCTCTCACCACCTCTACCCTGCAGGGCCTCAGCACCATCCATGCCTACAACATCCGAGACAGTCACATCAAACTGTGAGACACTTTACGTTCATCCAGTGCAGGAGGTGACGTCTCACCGACAGGGTTCCTGATACTGGTCTACATTTTAAATAAGGTTTTATTTGGTTGAAGTATGTTAAGAACCTCCTTCCTGTCCTTTGTCAAACTGTAGTTTCAAGTCCCTGAACGACATCAACTCCAACCACTATTTGCTGTTTCACTCCGGCACTCGCTGGCTCTCCTTCTGGTTGGACTTCATGGCTGCTACCATGACTCTGATGGTGTCTCTGTTTGTGGTGCTCAGCAGTAATGATGTCATCAACCCAGCCCTGAAAGGCCTGGCCATGTCTTATACCATTCAGGTAAATCTGGACACCAAATGTGTTCCAGTTTAGATTGAAGTTCAAACCCAGGCTGTGACATGTGCGCTCATTGAGTTTCACGTGCGCTCCAGTTGACAGGCATGCTCCAGTATGTCGTGAGACAGTCAACAGAGGTGGAGGCGCGGTTCAATTCGGTGGAGCGCCTGTTGGAATACATCACGGTCAGATGTCCTGCCTTCAGTTCATGAGTCCTGGTCTGTTCGAGATGCCAGTTAACCATCTTCTGATTATTTTTTTATTTACTGTACTAACAGAACTGCAAGCCTGAGGCACCCAGGCACATAAAGGAGGCTCGTATCCCAGACAGCTGGCCCAAGGATGGAGCCATCACCTTCCAGAACTACAAGATGAGGTACAGAGAAAACACGCCCGTCATCCTGAACGGGCTTGATTTCCACATTCAAGCTGGAGAGAAAGTTGGCATCGTGGGAAGGACAGGGTCTGGTAAGATGTCCTTTTTGGAATAAAACACTGTTTTATTATTCACCTTAGATAGCTTGAATAAATATCCTTTGACATATTCAGCTCATGTCAAGTCCAAACACTGTGGAAAAGACATTGAAAATGTCAAAAATATTTTATTTCTATGTCCTAAACAGGATGACGGGTCTAACAATGTTCAGTCAGGTCATCTGGACAGTTTCTTTGTTGTTGTTGTTGTTGTTGTTGTTGAGACATTTCATCCTTCATCCAAAGGACTTCATCAGTCCGAGGAGCAACAACAAACTTAGTCCCACAAGCAGCACACTCACATAGTGGACCAACCAGTTTGCTGGTGATAAGAAGTTACCTGATTTGGCTGATGAAATCCTTTGGATGAATGACAAAGCTACCCAAGTTAGCTGATAAAGTTCTTTGGATGAAGGACAAAACATCTCAATAACAACAACAACAACAAAAGCAACTGTCCAGATGACCTGACTGAACATTGTTAGATTTTTTAACCTGAATTATTGAACATGAACTTTGATATGATGACGAGTCAGTTTTATTGTTTAATCAAATCAGAACATAGTTTAGTATTGTGCAAAGTTTAAAAATACAGTATATATTTCAGCACTTTTGTAGTTTGTAAGAGTTAATTTAAACAACTTTAAATGTGTTTATTGAGGGTCTCTGCAGGTCTGAGTCCAGCAGTCTTGTGACAGTAGTTGCAGTGTAGGTTTCAGCTCTCGCTCTGTGTTCTGTGTGTCTGCAGGGAAGTCCTCTTTAGGTGTGGCTCTCTTCAGACTCGTGGAGCCAGCAGCAGGAACCATCATTGTGGACGGGGTGGAGATCATGGCCATTGGTCTGCAGGATCTGCGCAGCAAACTGTCCATCATCCCCCAGGAACCTGTGCTGTTCACTGGCACAGTCCGGTAACTGAAGCTAACCTCACTGACCGAAGCACTCGGATCAGTCACATGCTAACCAACGTGTGCACCCCCACAGATACAACCTGGACCCTTTTGATACTTACACTGATGAGGAGATCTGGACCGTGCTGCAGAAGACCTACATGGAGGACTCGGTACGTAATCGGGGCATGCAGGGGACAGATGTGACCAAAGTTTTGAGTTCACAAGAGACTTTTTCATCAGCAAAACACAAAAGAACTGATTTATTTACAACAAAATAAAATATGATTTTTTTTTTAAGGGGTAGTGTTAATTATTTTGGATTTTGTTTCCTCAGATCTCCAAGCTGGAGGGGAAGCTTCAGGCTGATGTGCTGGAAAATGGAGAAAACTTCTCTGTAGGCGAGAGACAGCTCATGTGTATGGCTCGAGCACTTCTCCGTAACTCCAAGGTCTCAGTAGTTTAGGGTTGTTAATGCCATCGATTATCATCTGTTTTCAATCATTCCCCCTCATGCACGTTTTTAATTTGTCTAATTTTGTCTGGTAGATCATCCTCCTGGACGAGGCCACAGCCTCCATCGACGCAGAGACGGACGCTCTGATCCAGACCACCATCAAAGAGTCCTTCCAGGACTGCACCATGCTCACCATCGCACATCGCATCAACACTGTGATGCACTCAGATCGAATTCTGGTCATGGACAAAGGAAAGGTACCAAAACCTAAACACACACACTCACTGCTTGTGTTCTGTTCTTCCGGGCCTTACTGGGTGTTTTGTCCACCAGGCAGCAGAGCTGGACCCTCCAGAAGTGCTGAAGCAAAGACCTGACTCTCTGTTCTCCTCACTCCTCACTGCTGCCAACACCGTCAACACATGAGCTGCACAACTCAGACTCAACACACACACATGAATCAGTTCTGTGTGTTGGAACAGGACTCGCACGACATAGAGAATTACTTTCTTTTTTACTGCACTCTTTGTAAATAGCTGTGTATTTATATAAAAGATGTACTGAAAAAAACACGAATGATGTCCTTCAGTTTGTTTGTTTGTTTTATCAGTGGATGAGAGCTGTACTGTATTTTTTAAAGAATTTATATTTATTTTCTCTTCTGTCACTTTCCAAACAACTACATTTAAAGATCGGATGTGTTGTGTAAATTATACATATGATATTTTTGAAATAAATACTCCATCATAATGCAGAAAAAAGTCCTCATGCCATGCTTTACTGAGTGTGCACACGTGTTGGTGCATGGAGTAATAAACTTTATAAATGTGTATGTTTTAATGCCTTTTATTCTTACGTTCCCTTCTCTAGTGTTGTTTCATTCAATTTTAACCAGATGGCCCAATGAATCCATGAACTCTGACTGGAGGGGGCGCCTCATGTTTTAAATGTTTGACAACTGGTGGGGGTGGGGGGGGGGGGTTGTATGAGGGTAAAAATTGCTGAGGTTTTTTTTTATATATATATTTTTTTATATATAACTTCATAAATATGTTCTTGAGGTATGACCAGTGTGACGAGAAGTACCAGATTCTGTACTGGTGAATCCCATTGTTGCAGCTGGAGTTGTCTTACAGTGTGGGGGGAGGGGGGGTGTCCTGTCTTCGATCTTATTAAGAAATATTAGGAAGATTGTTGATTTAATATTTAATTGTGGGGCAAGTAAAAAAACAAATTCTGTATTTAAAAACCAGTTGTTGAAAAATCCTTCATTTAAAAGGGAAAAGTAAGACCAAGGCTGAAGACAAAGTCTTCCAGATACTGTATGTTAAATATTATAAATACATGTACAGTACTGTATTTTTCAGATTATAAGGCGCAATATCAATGTCTGTTTTCATATTAAGGTGCACTGGATTATAAAGCTCACTGTTAATTTTTGAGAAAAATTAAAGGCGTTTAAGTTTAGCTTATTTAATTTTTATTTTATTTAAGTGCACTTTATAGTCCGAAAAATATGCCAATAAAAACAATTCAAGTTCTATGTTCTCACACTTACTGTACATAACAATGGGATTATAACACAGCAACAATAAAGCTGGATGGATGAAATTACACACAAATCACATCAAAATGGGTTCAAAATATCTACAAATGCTCCTGAAACTACACTGACATGAAAACTATAAAGTTTTGAACTTAAACTGTAATAAATGGATTTAAACATTGGTTTTATTTAACTTCAGGTTCAAGTGAACAAACACTAATGCAAAGTCTGTGGAGGAGGTGCTGTATGTTGGGTTTTAATGACATATATAATCTGATGAACATTTAAAATTTGTAGGAGAGCTTTTAAAAGGACTTTAATTAGGAACGTTCCGCTGTGTCGTATAATTAATTCCTCGTTTTAAAAGTGCTAATTGTACATTTTATAGCTTGTACTGAACTTGAGGCTGTTTTCAGTCGTAAACTCTGTGTTGATAATCTTTTTGTATCTCTGGTTCGTGTGGGTCTGAGGCAGCAGCAGAAGGTTGAGGTTCATGGCAGAAATCAGATGTTGTGCTGTCACAGACTCGTCTTTGTTTCCTCTAAGAAGTCTTCAGCTCCACCAGTTCAGCTCTGACGATAAAACGTACCTGAGATGATGGTGAGCTGTGACTCCTGAGAGAAATGTGCACTTTAAAGGACTGCAAGTGACAAAAAGCTCAGTGATAAACAGGTTATAGTTTTGTTGAAAAGGAGGTAGAACTGGTCTGCTTTAAACCCATTTCAGCTGCTTCAGCCAGTGAGCTCATGGTCACAAGTTGTGCTTCTCCTCCTCAAGGCGAAGGCTAAATAAAATGTGAATGAATCAGTTGTCACGCTGCGTTGGGATGAAGCCAGCTCACAGGCTGCATAATAAAAAGTTTTGTCTCTACCATTTTATTTGATCTTGCCTCTTTCAGCTGTCCTCTTCAGGGCTCATCACAGTAAATCGTCGGTGTCCTTCTCAACTTATCCCATCATTTGACCCCCTGCAGGTCCTCTCCTCCTCCCTGGTACTTCTCAACATCCTTTGCTCAATATGGCTCCTGTCCCTCGTCTGCCCATGTCCACACCAGAACAAACTTGCCTCTCAAACTTTTTATCCAAACTGCTCAATATGAGCTGTCCCTCTGATAGAAGTGCAGTGAAAATCTGAACATCTTTGTCTCCATCCTCTCCTGCTCTGCCTACTAGAATTTTTTTTAGTTATTGTATCCAAACTTCATAGCAGGTCTCAACATCTTACCTTCACTTCAAGTCTTGCAGCACTTCTGTCACAAATCCCCCACTCTGTCCACTCCACTCTGCCTGTGCTCTCCTTCTGCCATTTTTTGCACTGCTTGTTCCTTTGACCCCAACATGGCTTTGATATTAATAAACAATATGATCAAACATTAAATTTAAACTCACCTTCAATACATTTACATTTGACAACTGAAGTTTATGTTATCTAGGTTTATTATTAGTTTGTCACAAGAACGGACTACCCAGAGCGAAAGGACTGATGAACAACTCATTTACAAAAGTATAAATTCAGTGCTTTTATTTACAGTGAGCTCAGGAAGAGACAGGAACCCTGGGGAGCAAGGAGATGGGTCAGGTCCAGAGTTCTGCAAAGAGGGTTACTCAGAACATGCAGGTTCCTTACTAGTATATGCTTGGTAAGATGTTTGGTTCCAAAGTCCTGTATGAGAGGATCCAATATATAGGTGCTGGTCATAAATTTAGAATATAGTATTTTTTTTATTTCAGTAATTCCATTCCAAAAACTGAAACTTGTATATTATATTCATTCATTACACACAGTGATACATTTTAAATGTTTATTTATTTTAATGTTGATGATTATGACTGACAACTAATGAAAGCCCCAAATTTACTATCTCAGAAAATTAGAATATTACTTAAGACCAATTTTAAAAAAGATGAAGCATTTTTAGAAATGTTGGCTAACTGACAAGGATGAACATGAAAACTACGATCATGTACATCACTCAATACTTGGCGCTCCTTTTGCCTGGATTACGGCAACAATGCAGCGTGGCATGGAGTCGATCAGTCTGTGGCACTGCTCAGGTGAGCCCAGGTTGCTCTGATAGTGGCCTTCAGCTCTTCTGAATTGTTGGGTCTGGTGTATCACATCCTCCTCTTCACAATACTCCATAGATTTTCTATGGGGTTAAGGTCAGGCAAGCTTGCTGGCCAATTGAGAACAGGGATACCATGGTCCTTAAACCAGGTACATGTAGCTTCGGCACTGTGTGCAGGTGCCAAGTCCTGTTGGAAAATGAAATCTGCATCTCCATACAGTTGGTCAGCAGCAGGAAGCATGAAGTGCTTTAAAACTTCCTGGTAGATGGGTGCGTTGACCTTGGACCTCAGAAAACAGAGTGGACCAACACCAGCAGATGACATGACACCCCAAACCATCACGGACTGTGGAAACTTGACACTGGACCTGAAGCAACATGGATTCTGTGCCTCTCCTCTCTTCCTCCAGACTCTGGGACATTGATTTTCAAAGGAAATGCAAAATTTCCTTTCATCCGTGAACATAACTTTGGACCACTCAGCAGTAGTCCAGTCATTTTGTCTTTAGCCCCAGGTGAGACGCTTCTGACGTCTTGGTCAAGAGTGGCTTGACACAAGGAATGCGGCAGCTGAAATACTAGTCTTGCATACATCTGTGCGTAGTGGTTCTTGAAGCACTGACTCCAGCTGCAGTACACTTTTTGTGAATTTCCACCACATTTTGGAATGGGTTTTGTTTCACCATCCTTTCCAGGGTGCGGTTACCCCTATTGTTTGGATACTTTTTTCCACCACATTGTTTCCTTCCTTTGAACTCTTTATTAATGTGCTTGGACTCAGAGCTCTGTGAACAGCCAGCCTCTTTAGCAATGACCTTTTGAGTCTTGCCCTCCTTGTGCAAGGTGTCAATGGTCATCTTTTGGACAACTGTCAAGTCAGCAGTCTTCCCCATCACTGTGTAGCCTACAGAACTAGACTGAGAGACCATTTATAGGCCTGAAATAAATCAACTTTTTCCATGATATTGTAATTTTATGACAAGCACCTGTATATTTCCATTGCCAAACTATTATACAGCAATCTATAGCAATAGCCTGGACATTCATTGACCTTGTATAACATTTGACCTTGATTTATGACTTCAACCTTAATGCTAGGCTACGGAAAATATTACGTAATGAAATATAATTTTATCAGATAATATATTAACTTCATGAAAATAGCTAGATACTGTATATGTATCCTGTTTCATTCCTGTTTTGCTTAAACACGATCTGATTCCATTTCCGGTAGAAAATGTGGTTTTAGTTACATGCCTACAACGCCCAATGCACCACCCATTATAAAACACAAGATGGCAAGATATTATTGGCTGAGAGCTGGGTAACATGATAGAGTAAGGCTTCCCATTCATTCATGGCGGTGATGACTCCTGGAGGTGTGGCCAAGCTCCGAAGAAGATTGGTTTAAGGTTTACACTCGGAGCATTGTTTGCAACCGCATGGTGAGGTGGCAATGGCCCACGGCTGGTAGTCTTGTACTTTACATGTGGGTAAAATAAACCTTCTGAAATGGATGACAGAGTGCTCCTCTTCCCTCTCCCTTCTTCAGTTATAGAACATATTCTAACAATTGGTGACCCCTGACGTTGAGTCTGGTAGCAGTTACAAACGAGGGGAGGGAGTTATTTTCCTTTTTGCAACGGATGGGTGAACATCGCTCTACAGTGAAACGGTACCGAAAAATGAAAAAGGTAGGCAGAAAATATTTTCATTTCTCTTTCTGCACATTGGGCTAGCTAAAATTGTAGTAATTAACTGTGGAGTGATTTTCCCGAATGATTAATGATGGGCAGTTATTTGTTTCTGACTGTATTTGAGAAATTGATTTAAATTTATGTATCTGGTGCTATGCAGAATACATGATTGCATGCAGAGTACAAGATCACATTTTCTTATATATGGAGGCATTGTTTATATATATATATATATACTGTATATATATACAGGTGGTCCCCGGTATACGGCCGAGATCCGTTCTAACGGCTTGGCCGTATACCGATTCAGCCGTAT
>JARVLU010000599.1:24482489-24495211 GCA_031762415.1 Simpsonichthys santanae | reverse complement strand
AGTATATACTGTATATACATATACAGTATATATGGATCTTACATAGTGTCTGAAATAAACAACAACAACAAACAACAAACAACAAACAACAACAACAACAACAACAACAAAAACAACAACAACAACAACAATATTGATTTAAATGGTGCATCTACTATCAAAATGATATGATGGAGATGGAAACCAGTATGAAAAAGGCTTTACAAACATGAACAGTTTCAGTTCCCATCACAGTAACTGATGCTGTGATTTTGAGTCAAACTAACCATTATACTGTAATACAGTAAATGAGGTAAAAGTCCAAAAGGTGTTGTTCTGCTAGCTACATAATGCATCATGCACAAAAAAGGTATGACATTGTGATGTTGGTAAAGTCTACCTTACCAAAATCAAAACAAGTATAAAATTCAAATCAAATGGGATGACTAGACCAGAAGCCTGCTGAAATGCATTTAGAGCTAGTCAAAATTTTCTTCACTTCTAAATCAAACACAAACTCAGAACAAAGTTCGAGAAGCAACAATGACTCACCCTAGGTCCTGAAATACAGCAAGGGTGTAAATTTAATTAAGCAAAGCAGAGTATGAGGTACAACAGAAAAATTAAAACAAATATCAAGAGGAAAAACATTTCCTCATCCATGTCTGGTTCAGAAAACATTCAGAAATAAATATTCAAGTGTGTGCATAGACCCCCGACATTTTTTCCACCATCTTCCTCTTTGTCCTCCACCCAGCAACATCCATTCTTTATTTCTCTACCGCCTCTTATTGTTTTCCCCTCCTCCTTCACGCCTCCCCTCTCGGTAGGTCTGCCAAACAACCTGTCTGACCGTGGGCTCACATGAACACGGTGAAGTGGGGGGAAGGATTCACTTCTTTTTTTTTTTTTTTTTTTGCCTTTTTGCAGCTGCCTATTGTTAGATGGAAGCTGAGTGGGTGTGTGGATGTGTGTGCACTCCACCAGCCCCCATAGCAGTGGAAGAGGAGACAACTGTATGCGTGAGCGATATTGTTTTCCCCTCCCTCCACTTTTCTCCCCCCCACCCCCTCCTCATGCTTCTTTTCCTTCGTTGCCACGACCATTAGGATCCATCCTCCCTCTCTTGCCATCATTCTGCTTGGTTATGCAATGCACAGTCCTCCCACGGTGACTAACTGGTGCTGGAGACCTGCCGTAACACTGCTGTCACCGGTGGAAGGTGTAGATCCATAGTGACACAGCGACAGTCTCTCAGGCTAACTCTGCCGGTTTACAGACATCTTCTTGGGATTTTCATCTTTTTGCTGTTTCTGTGGAATATCACCTGCCAGACTCTGTCTAATTTGGGGGACCTGCCTGTTCTTGTTTAGCTCAGCGGAGGCTGGGTGTCACCGAGACACGTTCAGCTCACCCTGCAGACATAATCACGCACAGTGTTGGCACGAGTGCTTCAATGATGGAATTTTTTATGTACATATTTCACTGGTCCCCAAAAGGATGAGCAAGTGGAAGTGTGCTGAGAAACAAGTAGGTGTGTAGATTTAAAAAACTGTGAAGGGCGCTGCTGTACTTGTGTGGAGGAGTTTAGGCAAAGCAGGGAGGTGGGAAGTGAAAAGACAAAGCAGACAAGGATGGGAAGAATGACGGGGAGGTGAGACGGAGGAACGCATGCTGCTGGTGTTTTAACATCAAAAATGTAAACCTGCTGATTATTGCTGAATGCAATTCCTTGCAAGGGCAAACTCAAAACATTTTTGGGAGCAAGATTGCTGAATTTAACAGATGGTGCTGTAGAACGAAGTTAAACAGAAGTGGCACAAAGGGGTTTTCTTTGAAGAGCGCAAATTCATTGCCGCCGTTGCACCCCTGCCTGCCATTCCTCTTTTTGTTGCTTGGTGTGCTGCTCCGACTGCTGGAACTGAGACTACATATCCAACCTTATTCTGTTTCTATCCTGGATCTATGTATAATGTCTTTAAACCCACATTTCTCCTGTGAGGACGTAAAAAGAATGCCGGATGATGTTGTACACCAGAAACGCCTTAGGGTAAGCCACTTTTATTCAACACCATTGTGGTGGTTTTTTTTTTTTTTTTATCAGTTTCATTTCACACACCGATGTGTGTGTTGTGCTGTAATCTTCTTTAAACAATAGGCGAATGACTGTTGTGCCACTCACATATAAGCCTAAGAATTGAATGATCCTGTTTACCTATTTATTTACACATCTCTCAGAGAAATCATACAAAATCCAACTCCTTAATCTTCAAAAACATTTATAGGTACACTTAGGTTTATGCTTAAACTACCATTAAAGATCTGGAGGTGGTTAATCAATTACACTAAACAAATATGTGCAACTGTTGCAACCTCTTAAAGGTAATGTAAAATTTCACTTATCTGTGCACGATTATTATCTGGGCAACAAATATTCTATGATATTAGTGCTTAGTGTATGTTTAGTTGGTGTTTTTCTTAGTTCACATCTTAGATCTTAGTAATGTTTTATCTTACATTTTATTGTTGGATGTAACTGGGACCCTGTGTACATAATTTCGTTTCATCACATGTACTACATGTGGTGCAAATGACAATAAAGTTTCTCTGACTCTGACTCTGACTATTACTACACGGGCCAAATGACTTTGTCTTTAATGGTGCATTGTTTGAAAAAAAAGTGAAAACCTATTTTATGTTATTTTAATCAAAATAACATTTTTTAATGAAAGACATTAATTTAATGAAAATTCAATCAAATCCATCAATCTTCTACCCAGATATATAGATCAACATTACATCAAAATGAAGGGGTAATATGTGTAAATGTTTGTGTCAAAACTATAGCTGGTGTTTTAATGTGAGCATGTATATATGATTTGATAATTTTTACTGCTTGGGTTCATAATTTTGTTATTCCAGTTTAAAAAATATGATTTAAAAATGTGTGGAAATCGTAAAAAAAAAAAAAAAAAAAAACATACTAAATGTACTAATTAAGATGCAAAGTAATGCTTGCTTGAGGTTGTTTTTTTCCTCAAAGAATGTATTAAAGGGTAATTTAAACATGTTTTTGGGACTTGCACTTGACGTAGCAAAGATAAAATGAACCCGTTGTGGCTTCATGTGACGGATCAGCTTCCAATATCCCAAAAATAATTTCTTAATGAGAGCTATTGCTATTTACCTTTTGTGTATGTACATCAAATTAGTTTTTTTCCTCCTTGAGGTTTGTTTTCAATCAGAACAAGTATTTCTTCTGCCGAACTTCAGTCATGATCTGTGTTGGTCTTCTCTCTCAACCTCTGGTTGGATTGCCAACTTCCAGAAGCTAAATGAAGAAACATTCAAGGAGGGTAACTTTTTTATTATTATTTTTTTATTTATTTATCTGTAGGCCATACTTAATTATTAGACACAACATTTTTGCAACCATCAAGGTAAATTCATTGACTTTCAACATCTAAAAGAAAAACAGGCCAAACAGGTGGACAGGGTGTAGCACATGTTGTAGTAAAGAGCTTTGTGTCTTGTTAAGATAGATAGGTGCTACTTTGTATATAAGTACAGTCCATTTACCATAATGATGGAAAAAACAAGTAAATGTGAATGTTAACAGTTATTGATTAGTGATGAAGGGTGGCATGGTGGCTCAGTTGGTAGAACTATTACCTCTCAGCAAGAAGGTCACCAGATCAAATCCTGACCTTTCTGGTTGGAGTTTGCATGTTCTCTCCGTGCATGCATGGGTTTTCTCCAGATACTCTGGTTTCCTCCCACAGACCAAAAACATGCATGTCAGGCTGATTGGTAACTCTATTGTCCCTAGGTGTGAGTGATAGAGTGAATGGTTGTTTGACTCTTTTGTCTCTGTGTGTCCCTGTGATGGACTGGAGACATGTCCAGGGTGTCCCCCGCCCCTCGCACAGTGACTGCTGGCTATGGGCATCAGTGACCCCTGTGAGCCGAAAAGGAAGAGGCGGGTAAAGATAACGGATGGATTAATGATGAAACCCTAATGCTATATTGCACATTGTCAGTGTAAAAATAAACCTTAAAGTTAGTCATTGCTTATCTTTCTGCTCAGTTATGACCCTTTGTGTGGCTGCGTGAGCCACAGCCAAGTGATTCCTCTCCCTCCTACTTTTTTAAATCATAAAATATTTGAGGCCGTGTGGTTTGCAGAAAAAGCAACACTTCTGAAGGATAACACTTTTTTTTTTCACCAACATCTGATGAAATAGAGGTTATACTGTATGCCTCTCTGTGACTGTGGGTATTTTTATTGAGGGACTATTTTGAGTTCTACATAAATTAATTTTTATTTTCTTTTGGTCAACTATGGCCTCTTTTAAGTGAATCCACACTGGATATTGGTGTTGATGAGTACACCATGCTGTATCACACAAAGCAGGGATGATAAAAAGGCTTTGCTGAGAGTATTTTGGCAGTATAAACTAAATGAAGGTAAAATGAATGTGACTGCAGACCAGCACCGCTCTTCTTTAGCTCTTCACTGCACCTGAATATTCTTGTTTGCATGTATCTGTGAGAGTTGTGATTTATTTCGGGAGAAAAATATTTTGTTCACCTTATATATCTTCTCATAAAATTTCACCTTTGTTGCAGAAGAACAAACTTTTCCTTCCTTCTAATTAAAACATTTTAGTAAAGACAGTGACTCACTGGGCTATGACTAGTTTGTGAAAATAATTTTCGAAGGAGTCTTCAAAGTGTCCAGAAACAGTCATCAGGGTTCTCAATTTTCTGCCTTGTCGCATGAATTTGAACATGTTTCAAACATTTGTGGGACAGCTTTTCTCTCAGAATAGTCACAAAGTTGTCTCGGCCTTCTCAAATGCTTTTCAGTTTAATTTCTGGAAATTCTAGAGTGATGGAGCTATAACCAAATCTGCCTATCTTTATTAAAAAGTATAGTTCATCAGACTGAACAAGTCTTTGAATAAAAAACGAAACATTTCAACTAGGCCTGTCACGAGAACAAATTTTGCTGGGCGATTAATTGTCTCAGAAATTATTGCGATAAATGATAATATTGTTTGAAATGTGACAATAATTAGTAATTATTGTAAAATTTAAGAAGAAATGTTGGTTAATTTATTTTGCGTGTAGTACCTTTTTTCGACCATCGGATGACAATAGAAGACAGTTTGAACTGAAGGATGGATAGTGAGGGAGCGAGCAGCGCTTCTCTTTGAGAAAAATGGGAGGGAGGCCTCTTGACGTGACATGGGCTGTCTCTCCTTCCTTGTTTTCGGTTCTCAAAATGGCGGACTCTCTGTGTGGTTTGAGCTCTTTAGCATAGCATTTTTCACATTAAGCTTTTAATAAAAATTAAAAAAAATCTGTAAACAAGTTCTCAACTTCTTTTTGCAGAGAAAAAAACTTTTTACATGAAGGCACGAGTTTCAACTGTGAATTTTGGAGCTTTGACAAGATGGAGGTTTTTTTTCCCAAGGTCGGCCTGTTAGCTTGGCTCGTAGCTTAGCTTCTCAGCTTAGCTGCTTTTAGCGAAGAGAGAAGAAAAGGAGAGAAGAAACTATAAAGCCGATAAATGAAAATGAGGTAGATAATTTTCATTTATTGTGCGATTAATTGATTTATTGTTTATAGTGACAGGGCTAGTTTCAACAATTTAATTTTTTTAAATCCATCCAGAGGACCTGACTTGACTGTGTTAGATATAGATAATTAGATTAAATCATAAATGTGTGGGTTGCTGCCAGGTACGATGTGGGCAGAGGTGGGCAGAGGTGGGCAACCAAATAATGTACAGCCTCGAACAAAGATTTGCAAGCAGTGAGTTTTAAACCACTCAGAATGCAGCCACTCAGCTTACTGATCATTCAGTGTAACTTCAACTAAAACGTTGCCCTTTTTCATGAATTTAAATCAACAACTAATCTCCAATAGCTGCAATTAATAATTATTAAGTATTTAGATTAGATGATATATGCAATTACTGTAGCTACTAATCTAAAGTAAACCAGTTTTACCAGCCATGTTTACATTGTCATAACAAGAAATAAAATAACTAGACTTCCTGCTGTGTCTTTTCAATGTAACAGCTTGGATTTGAATTTATCCCATTAAACTGCTGTTTGCTTTCCAGGTATGTTTTTTGACAAAATTCTTCTAGGGGACTTTGCATCAGTCCATCACCTTGATGAAAATGTCCTTTGTGAACCCTATCCCCAATTCAGAACCTTACTGGTCCTCAAAATTTTAGACATGGCTTCATGTGACAATGATTACTGCTCATTTACAGTCAAAATCAGTGTGGTTAGTGAAGCATAAATATTTGAGTAACAGTCAGAGAATGGTCACAATTAGACATAAAAACATTTGACTCTTTGTTTAAAGCAGGACATAGACAGTAGATCAAATTGTAATGGTGAACCTGTTATTGCTATCCTGGTTTTGTCACTGTTAAAGTACCATCAACTGTCTTCTGTATTGTTGGTTTTCAGGCTACTTCTGCCATTGTCTGAAATCTTTTTTGATTTGTTGTCCCCAGTCGCAGCACCAAGAGGGGGATTGGAAATACCCTTCATCAATCCATCTTTTGAGCATGATAACTTAAAAAAATAAGTGAGATACCGATTTCCATTTTGGTATGAGGCTGCATATAGGTGTAAGAAAAGTCACTGTTGAAAACTGGGTTGCCACAAGTTGGCTAACTATCCATCCATCCATCCATTATCTTTTACCTGCTTCTTCAATTTTTGGGTCACAGGGGTCACCGATGCCCATGTCCAGCAATCACTGTGCGAGGGACAACCTGGATGGGTCGCAAGTCCATCACAGGGACACATAGAGACAAACAACCATTCACTCTCTCACTCACACCTAGGGACAATTTAAAGTTATATATTAGCCTAATATGCATGTTTTTGGTCTGTGGGAGGAAACCGAAGCACCCGGCAGAAACCCACGCATGCACGGAGGTAACATGCAAACTCCACCCAGAAAGGCTTCCGGACCAGGATTTGAACCAGGGACCTGCTTGCTGAGAGGCAGCAGCTCTACCAGTTGTGCCACTGTGCTGCCAAGTTGGCTAACCAAAATATTTAAATCGACCATTCTGACTCTCATTTGAGGAGACTAGTTTTTATATTGTTTAAGTGTTTCCTCAAATTATTGGGGAGGGTGAAGATTAATTTATGGTGGTCAAAGCCACCATTGGCCAACCCCTGGTTACGCCATGGTGGTGAACAAAATTGCTCCCTCCGCTCACCAGGATCCATCACTCTACATTGCCTCGGACAAGCAAAAACAACAAAAATAAATCAATAAATCACAGTGGAACTCCTATACTCACTTGAGTATCTTGCACCAAAAAAACATTAAGGTTCATTTTCATACGCTGTTCAGTTCAGAAAAACACTCCTCTCAAAAACTACAAACATTAATTGTTCAAATCTCTCAAGGACAGAGGAAATCAGTGTAGCACATGTTTTATGGGTCTAAACGGAAACTCTAAAATTTTTATTCAGTGTTTTCATAGAAGTGAAAGGTTGGACTTGATTGGTACCCAGCTGCCACTAATCTGTCCTTTGTTCTCTACACAACTTAACTCTACTTTCCTGCTCCTGTGGTTCCTGGGAAGTGTCTAATCTGTTGGACTTGAGGAGTTTTCCGGAGAAGTCACCCTAGAAATCAGAGTTGAGCCAAATCCTCTTTACCAGTCAAACCGCTGACTGCGTCTGACCACTGGGCCACATACCCAAACCTTTGATGCTAAAAATGAAGCTGGGGTGTCTTAGAAATTACACTTAATAAATACAGAAATCAAACAAGACTATTTCCAAATATTGGCCTTGCAATCCACATTCCTGCAGGCACATAAACCTGCCTCTGTTGATCATAGTAAATAGGTTTACCTCTGCTTTGCCAACTGAAACAGCACTGTAGGGTAATTGACACAGTGGTTTGACTTAACAAACTTAGTGATGATTTGGAAAGACTGGGTCCAGCCCAGAGAGCAGTGAGGATTTACCGGTACTTGAGGTCCTGACCCTGGTCTTAATACAGTACTTCCAACACTTCATGAATCCTGGCTGTGCATTAAGGCACCTCCTTCCATGCTCCAAGGACTGATTTAACAATGTCCACATTTTATGTCTGTTTTAATTCAAGTGATCCTGACTGTTAGGGTTTCCCCACTATTCCAGGTGGGCCTGCTGTGTGCTACAACAATCTGAAACAAATTTTGCTAACATGCAGCTAATTTCACCCAACCTTTCTGTTGTGGTCCTGCAAGGTTTAGCAAGTGCCACACAAACAGATACATCCCCATTCAATAAGTGATTCAAGTGGATGCCTTTAAGCTTGCTTCAAACATCACCTGTGTATCCAGTAATCTACAGGAAAGAGAAATGACAATGTTGAAAAATGAGAGGGAGTAGGGAGGATTGCTTAGAGAACCCTCAGGATGGAAGCTTCAGCTCTACTTACCATTGCTTCAACATTAAAAGGAAGTTTTTACTTTGCTAAGAGTGCTGAATTTCAATTAGACGGAGAACAAACACAAACGGTGAATAATTAATTTTAATATCGTTTAGATCAAAAGATTGGTTGAAAGCTGCAGATACTTTGTAGCTGTGTGTCTCTTCATAGAGAAAGGATTGAAGTCATAATCTGCTATTTGGTTGAGTGTTCTTTTTAGTTTTTGTCCACCTCAGGTAAAGTGACCAGCAGTCTGTCTGTCACCAGACTTCAGGAATGACTACAACCATGTTACTGTCATAGTCAGCAGAACCTGATAGTTACATTGTTTCCACATGCACTGGAAACTCTTTCTGAGGTGGCATTTGTTGCACGGGCATGTGTACTGATCATGTTTACTGTTGCCACAGTGACTTTTCATGCTGACTCTTGTTTTTTCTTGCATTATACCCACCTCCTGAACCTCACTAACATGTCCTTGAAGACCTAAATGTGAGACAAGTATGCTGCTTTAAAATCTAGACAAGCAGTCTGGGGGAAGCAGAAGACAAGCTCAGGCTTTTCAAAATAAAATGTGAAGCAAATGTAACCAGAACATAAACCATAATCAGGTAGAAACATAAGAGTTTACAAATCCTCATACTATGACATAAATAGCCTCCAGAAACTTGAAGTCTTTCTCAAAAACTTACTTTTCCATCGTCCATTTTTACTTTTAGTTTCCAGCTTCTGGGGAAAACATGAAAAACAAATCAGTTCAATAGAAAACCCTTTTTGTGTTTTATTATGAACATTGTCTTTTGCCCCATGTGCAATGATATTGAAAGGAAGCTACACTTATTTTGGATCCTAAAAAGCAAAAGTAAGTACAAATACATGTAAAAATGAAAGAAAACCATTGTAGAAAGGAAAGAATACTTTTATTTTCAGACTGATTTGCATCGGAACTGCGTTGCACAGCTTGTGTTTAGTTTTTGTTACAGGCATGACATCAGTGTCTCTGTGTTGAGACAGGAAAATCTTAGCACACTGCTGCTGCCATAAAAGTAACACAATAAAGAAATGACATCACAGTGGGTCGGTAATTAAATGAGCAGACTGCTGTCTTGGACGTTTTATTAGGTTGAAAGATTGTGAGGAAAACTGTGGTGTTCAGGAAGAGGCTCAGTTCTTGGGGTCCTGAGTCCACGAGCTTGTAAAATTTCAACTACTGTATATTATATTGCCATCTTTTAGTGTTTTGTTATAAGTCATGCGATATAGGATGAAACGCTGAAAAACCATTAAAAATCTCTTTTTCCAAATACCGTCACATCTGATGATTTAAAATTTAAGCCATTTAATCTGCCTGGCCTTCAGCCTGGCATTAAAAGGTAGAGCTTCTAATGGAAAGAAACATTTAAATGTTACACTTTGAGCAAAACTTTGTTAGCTTAGTGACCTGCAAACCAGCAGAGGCCACTTTTAAGACAGCCTGAGACCAGGGGTGGCTTGCCTTAACAGTGTGTGATGTATTAATCACTCTGCCCAGTGGCACAAAGCACAACTTTCTTTCTCGTGACTTAATAAGAAAGACATGCTCTTGTCCTGCAAAGCCACAAGAAAGAACAAAATTGAGTGAGCTTTGATTGATTTTACTGGGTATTATGTATTTTTTCCATTTCACAATGAGTTGTGATGGCCTTTTTTAAAAATCTAAATATGCATTGCATCAAAGCGTAGTTTGCATAAGAAAATGCTAATTTCATTGTTGCTTATTTTAAGTTGCTCCATTGCCGTCAAATTTAACATAAATTGTCATTTGCATTCCTCACATCAAAGCAGATTAATAGCTGAGCATGTGGGGAGGAAAGTTTGATAAACATGGAAGTGTTAAGGACTTCAGTCATTAAACAAGCCAGATCTTTCTCCCTTCCCCCTGGGGAGCAGGTCCACCCCACACAAACTGTTTACCATCTTGAAGTTTCACCGATAGGTTTCATAAAAGAAAGAAAGATAAAATAAATAATAATTTATGAGAACTTCAAAGCACGTCCAAGCTTGCTGAGGGGGTGAAAAAAACTTCTATCAGCTTGCCATTAAGCCTTGAGCAAAGGATCTCTCCTCCCCTCCTTCTCCGATGGAGCTGATGCAAAAAAAGTGGCTAGAGGCAAGAAGCATCATGAGACTGACCCAAAGGAAGAAGATGAGCATAGCTGTAAGGAAGGTGAAGCTACAAATAAGATATGTAACCTCTTTCATAAGTTTCCAACCATTCAGCAAACAGTAAAGAAAGAGAAGCTCTTTCATCTCCTTGAAAACTAACATGAATCTCACCATGACTGTTTCTGCACTGACAGCCAGGATCTGCTCCATAATTTACTGGAACAAAACAATGTTCTGTTCCACTCATATTGAAGACAATAATGTCTTTATTCTGTTGGCTGAAGAAGATTTGGGGTAGGGGGGTTAACTAGCGGTGTGTGCTGTGGTGCAACGGCTTTAAGCTCTATTGATTCACTGTTGGAGTGACTGGTGCAGAGGTCGTGGTTGGGCCATCCCAATTAGAGATGGATCCAGGGTCTTTAATGAGCAGAGGAGATGAAAGGGTTGTCTATTACTCTGTGCCACTTTGCACAGAACACAAAAATAAATGTAAAGATTCAACTCAATTAACCTTCATTAGCTCTAGGTTTATTTATTCTTTACATAAGGAAATGTCAAAAGGCGGACGGGTAATTAGTGCCCCTGATGTTTGAACTGCCTTTTAGAAAAAGCTATTTTTGCATTTCAGGTGTTGCCCTTTTTACTGCAATCAACCATCTAGTGTCAGAGAGGTTATCACCACATAAGGTTCCTCTCACACTTTATGAAAATTCCCAGGGATTTTCAGACAGGAAGGTTTTCATTGTTCTTTTAACTATTGGAGGATGTTTAATAGCCCCCTTTTTGCATCTGCACAACTAATTTTTGATAGATCTTTTTAGTGGGTCTTCATATTTTTTTCTTAGCTGATGAATAAGAAAATAAGGTTGTTGGCAGTTTACAAAAAGGCATATTGGAGATTCTCCAAACATGTGGAAGGAGGTGCCGTGCTCAGTGAGACTAACATTGATTTTGACCATCAAGAGACAGTGATGGCGCAACCCCATCAACTCCCATCATGCTGAGAATACCATCCCCACAGTGAAGTAGGGTGGTGGCTGTATCATTCTGTGGGCATGATTTTCATCTACAGGGCTTGGAAAATTGGCTCAGTTGGTAGAGTTGTCGCCGCTCAGCAAATGGTTGTCAGATCAAATCCAGGCTGGGGACCTTTCTGGGCTGAGTTTGCATGTTCTCTTCATGCATGCGTGTTTTTTTTCCCCCAGGTATTTTGGTTTTCATCCACAAAATCATGTGTTAGGCTAATTGGTAACTCTAAATTGTTCCAAGGTGTAAATGAGAGAGTGAATGGTTGTTTGTCTCATTTGTCTCTATGCGTCCCTGTGATGGACTGGAGACCTGTCCAGGGCATACCCCACCCTTCACACAGTGACTGCTGGACATGGGCACCAGCGACCCCCACAACCTAGAAAGGAAGAAGTGGGTAAAGATACTGGATGGATAATGGTTTGATCAGGTGCACTTAATGGAGACATTCTTCAGAAAAACCTGTTTGATTTTTATAGAGATTTGAGACTGGTATGAAGGTTCACCTTCCAGCAGGACAATGACCCTGAACCCACTGCTGAAGCAACACTCCGGTGGCTTAAGGAGACACAGCTACATGTCCTGGAATGGCCCATCCAGTTAAGCTAAGAATCTCTGGTATGATTTAAAAA
The DNA here is from genome assembly GCA_031762415.1 of Simpsonichthys santanae. Lineage (NCBI taxonomy): Eukaryota > Metazoa > Chordata > Actinopteri > Cyprinodontiformes > Rivulidae > Simpsonichthys > Simpsonichthys santanae. The sequence continues at coordinate 24,482,960 of JARVLU010000599.1, read as the reverse complement.
CTGCTGCACACAAGCAACATCTATCCAACATGAAGGACCTCAAAGACAATCAACACCTATTACTAGATGTACCAAGCTCGTGGAAATGTACCTGAAGAGACTTGTTGCTAAAATTGCTTCAAAGATGACTCTTTACTGAGAAAGTTTATACGTATGCATGTGCCACCTTTTTGGCTTTAAAGAAGGTTTTTCTTTTACCTCCATTAACTCTGATAATGTATTTTGTGTAAGTTCATTACTTGCTATCAAATAAATAAATTAATTTAAATTCTAAGGTATTGCGCAACAAATAGAAAGAATACCAAGGAGTGTGAATACCTTTACAACCGTGGCTAAAAGCATAGAAACATTGCAGTCCACTTGTTGATATGAAAGAATCATTACTGGCTGGCATGAGAAACATCCATCCATCCATCCATCCATCCATCCATCCATCCATCCATCCATCCATCCATCCATCCATCCATCCAT
>JARVLU010000599.1:24455067-24468029 GCA_031762415.1 Simpsonichthys santanae | reverse complement strand
ATCATAGAATAACATTACTCCAAACAGCAGCACTAACATGAGTTTGTATGAGCAGATGCACACAGCACCTGAAAGCTGATCAGCAACATGAAACAGATCAGCAGCAGCATGAAACAGATCAGCAGTAACATGAAACAGAAATTGACCAACTAACCAAGCAGCTAAAAACAAGTGCAATCTTTAAATTTCTTAGTAATTTATGCACGTCAATAATTAAATGTTTACTTTGCTGTCAGTGTTCCATTCCAAAGTTATTTTATCAGAAATATTAACAAATTTCTACAAGAACTGACCCAAAGCTGCAGTGAAAGTGTAACAGATAATGGCTGTTGCTGTTATTTGTGCTCGCACAGAATTGCATGTAAAAAAGTGCTAAACTGATGGCATTGTGGAGGTCTAGGAAATAACATTTTGAAGCTTGAAGCTGTGTTAGGATGAGAATAGTTCACTTTGGTTTTAACTGTGTTCAGACTAGCCATTAGCCCGTCAAGCCTAGCATGTAAACTGAGGCCATTCAAGAGCTATCTAAAACAGGAAGATAATTTTTCATAAATTTTCCCTTTAAGTCTCTTCAAAATGTCTGAACTACCTTATTAAATGTTAGTATAATTTTTTAATTATCTTTGTTTGTTTATTTTTTATTTGTTGCGTAACAGCTTCATTTGTCAGCTTCTTCTGTCTTAGCTTAGCTCACGCAGACACTTGATTTGATGACCAGCCCAAAACTTCTCAAAGTCCACTCAGTGCCCTCTGGGAGACTTTTGAAAATTAGCTCTGGCTTCACTAATAAGCCGAGCCCTGTGTGCTCTCACACAGATTGCAATGTCAGAATCAGAACCACCACTGTGCAATGAAAGGCACGTTTCTTTTAGTCCAGCATCACAGCCCGTTTGTCACACTGGGACAGAACGGAAAATCTAATTAAAGTGAGGAGCACATTTTTTTCAAGTTTTACAGCAATATGTTTCCAAAACATCTGTTTCAGATAGAAAAGGAAGTGTTGACACTTGAGCCTGATGAGCTCTAGTACCGGTACTCAGTAAAACAGCTTCCATCATTTTCCACTGACATTAGGAATTATCAGGAGACGCCTACAAGACACTTGGAAAAACAGTCACTGGATTCAATATACAACATGCCTGAGTCGAGTCTTCCCTGAAACATTATCTGAGAGTGTGTATCTGTGAGCAGGTGACAGGGCAGGGTGCCCAAAACAAGAAAGAAGATAGAAGTGCTTGAATACTTACTGTACTCCGGCTCAGGTGGGTTCCCTAAGTTTCCCAGATATGAAGAGTTCCACCAGTATTCTACGGCAAGCAACAAGAGGCAAGGCACAGAGAGCAAGCAACAGGAGGGCGAGACGAGATGCAGAAGACACAAACAGGAGTCGAAGGAAAAGGATAAAACAAGAACAACACGAGGACCAGGCAGAAAGATCAGGTTAGCCAGGCAGGTGCAGATAGGTTAGTTTCAGGAAAGGTAAGGGAAAAAAAATAAATGGACGTAAAAAGAGAAAAATGAAAGTAACAGTCAGACAAAGAATTGCAATAAACATTTCAACTGTATAAAAAGTGAAATGTGTTAAATAGACAAAACTAAGATGGTGTCATGAAACAGGATGCAGACCTTGAAAAATATCAACCAGAACACAGATGGTCCTTTCAGGGTCTTGACGAGGTCGTCAAGCATGTTTTAAGAGTGCAGTGAGCTTCCAGTTATGTACTAATTTTCCAAAGCAAGGTCATGAAGGTTTATCATCAATGTAGAAGAGTATTAAGATCCTGGGTGGAGTGTGGTAACAGAGTACTCATGACATGCAGCCTACAGTCTCAAGTGTGTGTTAGTCATCAAAATTCAGACAAGGCTGGCCATGCTGGCCAGAGATGTGCCAGGACAAGCCTACAGATCATGATAAGGCCGTAGGAGAGTGTCTCGGAGACATGGGAAAAAACAGGAAAAGTGTATATGGCAAGTACTAAAAACACAGTGGATTCATGATTTTATTCCCCCTAAAAGAAATGTGCTGCAATTCAGCCACGTTGTAATGGGTTGTAAAGAGGGTAGTGGGGTTATCATCCAGTTAGAAGGGGACTTTAGCTACTATCAGAAACACAAAAAACAATGTTGCCAGTAACAAATTAATCATGTTAACATTCACGTTATGAAAGAGTCAATGCAAAACAACTGGCCAACTGTGAGTCCTCCAGACACACAAAAAGAAATGAGAGGAAATTTCTGAGGACATAGTTTTAGAACTGTAAATCCTATATGTACAGTTGGGCTTCCTAAGTCCAGTTGCAGATAAAGGATATTCTACAAACAACACATTGGCATGTACTGCTCTTCACGTCTGCTACCTGACACCAACATCCACCACGAGATTGTGCAGCCAAGCAAGGAGCAGCTTCCTGTTTTGTTTCTCAAATGGAAAAACTGATGATACTCCACCCCCACCCCCTTTTTAAACCATAGGTTAAGACCTGTGCATTGGCACTGGCAATAATGATCAGTCAGTCTTGTGGTGACTCATTGTTTCTTCCACTGCACCAGAAGCTATAGCACTGTTGGGACATGCAATGAAATGTCAAGTGAAGATGGTGTTGGGTTGTTCACAAATATGGAGGGAGTTTGAGAGTGAAGCAAATGGTACAAAGGTTGAGTTGCAACACTTTTATCAGATTCTTTAAGATTATTGGCATGTCTTAGTTGAGCTTTTAGACATTTTTGGTTAGCAGGTGCTTTTTTGTCTTCCTAGTTTGGCTCTCTCCCTCTTAAGAGTCTGCTGCTAGATGATTAGATTGTAGAAGGACCTACTGACACATTTCCTCACTCTACTGTTGTCTTTACCCCGTACTCTCCATGAATGTTCATGTAACTGTTGGTGCCATTAACTTTAGTGTTCTCTGCTCATCTTCCCATAGAAACTACACCAGGCCCAATATTTCTGTTTGTCTGCAGGCACTTTTACAAAACATCTTAAGCTGAGACTAAAGCCCCCAGTCTACTCCCGCGTACGTCCATCCGAGGAGATACGCATGTACGTATGCGGAGGTATGCACATACCCCCGCAGGGCATGTACTCGAGAAGCTCAATTTTTACGATCGCGTACGCAGTGTCACACAATAAATTGCCCGGCGATGGACTGTTTTGTATGCGACACCAATGTATTAAATTCCCCTTCTTCATCCCAGATCTGGACTTTTCTTTTGTTTTTTCCTCCTTCGTTGACTCCATGACTGAAATGGTGAGAAATGAAGGAATTTGTCACAAGCAAATTAAAATCAGGTCCAGCGTGGCTGCGAGAGTCTGGATATTTCCTGGTGGGCCTGATGTGTGAGCTGCAGGACCAGCGCTCCCTGTGTTGTTGTTTTTTTGTTTTCAGATCTTTTTATTAATAACATTTAAACACAGAACGCTGCTGCGGCTGAGGATGCCAGTGCTCTTTTTTTTTTTTTCTCGACCTGTCAATCAACCCAGTAGGCATGTCAGCAAATGATCAATTGGCTACCTTATTTGTCCTGAAGATAAACGCTCCTTGTCTGTGGAGCTACTCAGGGAGGCTGGAGCATGAAGTGTGAACCCTCTGTGTAAAGTACACGCGTACCTCAGCGTGGATGGACATACGCGGGAGTATACTGGGGGCTTTAGACATCTCCTGACTGCCTTGGCATGGTTTGTGAGTGGCCGAAAATGCAAGGGGTGTTGAAGCCAACCCATCCTTGATAAGCCTTTGTGCCACAAAGTGAGGTGGTGACAGGTCCATGACAGACGACATGTGAAAAGTAGATTTATTAGCCAGACGATTTTTCCTTAATTTTGGGAAATTGGAAATAGGCCGATACTTGCATGAGAAACTGATTTTAGTGATTTTTTTTTTTTTATTAAATTTTTTTTTGTTTGTTTTAATGACAAGTGTCTAAACTTCATTTATATTTCAGAGCACTACCTCATGGCCAGTTAAAACAAGTTTGTATTGTTTCTAAGATATTGTTCAAGGGTATGTTTTCAATAAAATAAGATTGGAAAATTGAAGGTGCATTGTGACCTTATAACACCTGACAGTTTCACTTGTAAAACAAAATCAGTATCGGCCAAACTCAGAATCGGCAGATCAGGTTTTTTAGAGATTTGTGATCAACCAGAAAACTGCCATTAGTGGACCCCTAATTACAATTAGAAAAACAATAAAAAACAACAACAACATTGTTACACATTAAAATAATACCTGTTTATTAGATAATTTGACACACCTCAAAGAAAGAATAGAACTGTGCTTTGCACACTGCCAAATCTGATCAATCAGGGCTAACGTTTGTTAGTTTCACACAAAAATTGAGAAAAGATTCAGCTGTTTTGTTAAAATAAAACTATCAAAAGTCCACCTACAAGAAGACAAAAAGCATCAGCTTTTAAAGTAGTCTAATATGGACTAAATTCTTATTACTGTATTCCATATGTTCCTCTGATGATTAATCACTTTTATGGTTATTATTTTTACTACGCAACTAAAATGCTGGGATTTGACTACTTTTTGGTACATAAAGAAATACCACACTGCTTTTGCTTTTTGTGATTACTTCCTGATATTTTATTTGGTGAATGCAGGTTTGAGTGTGTATCTAATATATTTGTCTTTTTCATGCTTTGGATATTTTCATAAACACTTGAGTCTAGAAAGCAATGATTTAGTTCCTGTGTCCTTGTCAGAAAATCGACTAATCAGTTGGAATAATGTATTCACACAAAACAACTGTCATGTAATAGAGCATTAAACATGAGGGCACGCACATGTCAAATCATGCATTTAATTTAGTCTTTTGAGGAACCGCAGCTGCATTCAAGGAAGCTTTCAGACGGATGGAGACTTTTAATTCTGTGCGTTGTCACTGTGATACTTCTTGTCCTGCATTGCTCTGACAGCCCCAGCTGGAGTTGATAAACCACAGATTGTAGTTCATTCAGAAATGTAAGACGACAGCGTTGCCAGCTGATTTGACCCTCTTCACTACACCCCATCTTTCTGCTGCCATGAATTTTTCAGAGCTCAGAAATGTATTAATAGCACACTACTCCTCCTGGACCCTTTGGTTGACGAGTCCAGATAAAGATAAAATTCACACTAAAACACATGAGCATCCCCCCCACAAGCTTTGAATCATGAATGAGGCCAGCCTCCCACTCTCTGCAGGAGCGACTCAAGAACAGAAAAACAAACTGAATACAATGCTGCATCTTTAATCACCTGCGCCGTGACTTCACTTGATTCACAGACACGAGCCAGATCAGTGTTTTCCTGCACATGCGGCTCGTCTCACAGCTTCAAGTGTTTCTGCTTATTCAAAATTTATTTTCTGGAGACACTTGAGACTAGAAATAGGAAACGAGAACTCTCGTCCATATCCTGCATGCTTTGATTTACCACACACATAAAATCCGAACTGCAGCAATCTTTTAGCCACATATACAAAACAAAAGTTGCAAGAAAGCAGCGATGCATCAGGCTGTGTTTATCTGTTGATTTTAGTGTTGCTTCTTAAGCTACAACTTTTCCAAAACACTCTTTTTCCACAGAGGAAAGAAGTCCAGAGGACCAGACTTAGCTTTTTTAGATTTTTCTACCTGGATTATTGAGCATGCATCAGGGCTCTTTTTCCACAGTTTTCAGAATATATATGTGGATATAATTCACAAACCATAAACTTTCTTCAGCTAGTTTATTTTGCAGACACTTTCTTTTTCTCTCGTCTTCCCCACAAATGTAACACCGGGGGAGTCGAGGCAGTGCCAACATATTCTTCAGCCAATAGTCTAACTCAAGTGGTGGCACAAGACAAAGAGACTAATAGTGTTTTGATCTAAGCACACAAGCCCCAGGCATGACATAACACATGCCAGCTTCCTCATTTCTCCAGCCCACACCAGGGGCGCTCCACCAAAGCGCTCATCCAAATCTCCCCTGCGAAAAGACCAACTGAACTGTGCTGAGAGGTTCTTCCAGCTTGCATGCAGACTCCAAGCTCAGCACGTTAAATCTCAGTCAGAAAAGCTCTGAATATCTGCAGGAAATGGTTTAAATTATGTTTTTAACTGTCAAGCAAGTCACTCATCGTTCATAGAAATAATTGATGCATTTAGGAGATCTGGAAAATGGCACTGCATTATGTTACTAGATTTAAACTAGATGGAGACATTAAAGTGTTAAAGCTACTTATCACTCCGAGGTTGCACCTGAAATAAACTTGCCACCTGTCTTTCAAAATGAAGATTTCTGTTAACTTGACGTTCAAAACACTTGTTTTTTGCGTTTCGTTTTGTCTCCTGTCAATTCTCATAGGTAAGAGGTTGTTAACTCTCATATACTGTACTTGTCTTTCCTTAAGTACCAAATAATTATTTAAATAGGATTTGCCTGATAATATTCTATAAATATGCACATGTAAAAGAAAAAAAACTTGCATTCAGCTGTTCATCTTCAGCTCACAATGGCAACGCTAAGCTGATACTACTAAAAGGATTGAGGGTCTACACACTAAAGCTACATCAAGAGGAAGTAAAGCTGCTGAGGCCTCCTGCTGTGTCTCTTAATTTACCTACTCCTGGAAAGACACCTCCAACTGTGGACTTCAATGCATAAAAATACACCTGTTCAAGAGAACAAAGCTGTTCTGTTTAGAATGATGAAACAACATATGCATTATTAAATACAGGGAAAGGTAACCAAACCAATGTTTGTCTGATCAGCTTACATGACAGTTCTGTTCAGCAGCACACGTGTCTTCTTCTTCTTTCAACTGTTCCCTGTTCAGTGGTCGCCAGAACGAGTCATCCTCCTCCATCTCACGCTGTCATCTGCATTACCTTCATGTCCTCTCTAACTGCATCCATATAGCTCCTCTGTCTTTTTTCCTGGCAGCTGCATTTCTAACATCCTTCTACCAATATACCCACTGTCCCTCCTCTGGACATGTCCAAACCATCTCTGTCTGGCTTCTCTAACTTTATCTCCCAGTTGTTCAACTTGTGCTGTACCTCTGATGATCTCATTCCTCCTTCTTGCCTGGACTCTCTTCTTCACCTCTTCAGTTGTGCTATGGGTTGTTAAAACGCACAATCCTAATATTCATTATGATCCTGGTGGTTGGGTGTTTTCTCCTGCTGTAAACCACAAGCAGACACCTGTGGATGTTCTGGCAGCCATTAGCCAGAGTTAATTTGCCTACTTTCAAACCTGGTTTGTTTATTTTCACAAAAGTCAAGCAGACAGACAAGCCGGCTTAAACAAAGCCAGGAAAGTAGAAGGTTGCTCTTTTACATATCGGTCAGTCCATTTGCAACATTTGAGCATGAAATTTGACTATGTTTAAAATGCAACCCCTCCTCGGCTGCAACGGATGTCCCATCTTGGATAGGTCAGAAATAAAGCTTCTTTGGAGTCATTGTCTCTGGTATAGTAGGATTTTTTTTTTCAGATAGCTGATCATGCAAATAAGTTGGTTTGTTTTTTGTATTTTGCCTCATTAAATGTGAGCATGACATATATTCAAACATTTTTGATCAAATCTCTGATAAAAGGAGATAACATTTTAAAATAATTGACAGAAAATTGTACTCAAATATCATTCCAGCAACAGTGACAATGACATCCTTTAAAATATATTTGCTCATTTTAGTTTTGAATGCTTCAAAACAATTTAGGGTCATTTTTACCACTGTGTTATCACTTCGTCTTACAACTCTAACAACACTGTACAGCCTCCTTTGTCAAACTTTAGGGTTCATTTTGATTCAGTATTATATTTCAACAACATGTATGATCTAAATGCAAACAAAACTTTAGTTTTACTTCAGTCATTTTGTCATAATGCATGGAGGTGCGTTGCTGAAATGAGCAAGACCGTCCCTTTTCTCAACCTCGCAGAACTACATTTTTAATCACTTATCTCCTATCTTACATTACATATTTTTGTTTAATTGTACTTAGTTTGAAAAAAATAACAGTTTTCACTTTGTCGTCGAAGAGGATTGTTTTTATTTTATTGTCAAAAGGCCAATTTATGTTGATCACGACTGATTTATAATCACAATAGATAATACTTTTAATCGGCGCTGTAAGCCCGCCTGTCTTCATAATCTGAAGTGGATGATGTCTTGCTGTTTAAACAACTCCTTAAGACCTCTGTGTTCTGTAATGTTTACTGACAGATAACATTAGTAATGAAGAGGAGCTCGTATCCAAAAGAGTGGAGTTTCAACATCAACAGAGCGTCTGTCCAAGGTTTACACTTTAGTCCTGTCTGCCTGCAGAGCCCAGAAAGATGAATGAAAAGATGAAAACTGCAAAAAACTATTGAAAGAGTGAACCCTGGCAGTGTAATAAAAGCAGTGAATGACTCGGCTTTGTTCTAAATGATTGGTTGTTTCATACAGAGACAATCTGTAGTGTGTGTATGTGTGTGTGCTCTAGCTTTTTAAAATGTGTGAGCCACAGATCTCACACACTGCCCTAATCTCAGCCTACAAGGCGATCACTCGACTGGAAAAGACTTGCTGCAGAGGGGAGGGTAGACTTTATTTTAAAAAAGTTGACACAGCCCCAAGAGCTACAAGACATCATCCTGACATGCAGCTCCTGCGTCTTGGTGGCAACGATCCAGATGCCTCTGGAGATCCACTAAAGCCCACTTTGACATTTTAAATGATAAGGAGGCGCACACTCTCATACCCTGTAAAGAACTCCAGAGATAGTCTACAGAGCCTAGACATGATGTAGTGTTTCAACCACCATCTATGGAGATGTTTTGAACCCTGTGAGTCTGAGTGAATCCCCTAATGGAACCAGCTCTACTGCTTCTACCCTGTCCCTCTTCGTCCTTATAATGGCCATTGCAATTGCATAAGCAATTTGTTTATCATTTAGTTTTAGGTCTAGGGACGTTCAGACCTGAATCAGAGAACAACTTCTAATTAGTAATATCTTGGAAGTGAAAACTCCTCATCAGCTGTTGTACAAATATTCAGTTCATGGTGGTTTTATTGTAGACTCATGTTGAAATGGGTCAAATAGTGCTTTGTCTGAGCAAACAAATACTACGTTTACAAAGTCATGAGTACATTTACTTTACAAAAACATCATATTGCAACATTTATACTTGTGATGGCTTTTGTATAGTCTCTCATTTGCGTCTCATCCAAGTTGGCTAAGTTGCATCAGTGCTATTTTTATATGAAAATTAGCTTGATGTCCTAATGTCCACTTCTGAAGTTATTGTTTTTGCCCGTCTGTGCGTACATGTTTGTGTTAGTAAAATATCTCATAAACGACTGGAAAGATTTTAATAATACTCAGAATGCAGTCATTGCATGTACAGTAGTCCCTTGTTTATCACTGGGTTTACAGGACCACACCCCCCGCGCTAAGGGAAAACCTGTGAAGTAGGTATACAGTATAGTAGTCCAAGTTCAAATTTCACTCCCAGTCTCCCTCCTCCTGTGTAAATAAACAATTTAAATTTAAATACTGTAATATTTAAATAAACAATTCATGCAGCATACATTATATTGTTTATTAAAATCTTACAGTATTTAAATGTAAATTTAAATTGTAGAGGAGAGAAGTGCAGCAGATCAGCAAAGAGTTAACCCTTAACTATGCTGATGCAGCACAGAGCAGAAATTTGTACTTACTAATCAATTACACTGAAACAACTGAACATAAAAGTTGTAAATAATTGAAATGACTTTTAACATGTTTCTATTTTGCAATTATGAGGATTTTATGATGTGAAATTCTTTGAAATTTTAAGTTAGAAGACAAAAGTTGATCAGCAAAGGGTTAACCCTTCACAAAGCTGCTTCAGCCAAAGGAGAAATGTGTGGGTGGCAGAGAACTGAGATCACGACAGGCTGCAGAGGGAGCTTCTCCCTGCACTTGTGGGCTGCACAGAGGCGCAGCAGGTGCTAAATCAGTTAAAATAATTTATTTTAAATAAACAATCCATGCGATTGTGCGGCTCATCCATCAATCAACCAGTTAGGTGTCATGTCCACTCTTACTTTGAAAAATCGCAAGTGAGTCCGCGAAAGTCAAACTGTGAAGAAGCGAGGGACCACTGTACATTACATCCACATTCAGCATAGCCATACATCTAAGCGCTGTTAAAAGCTTGACTGTAACTCCATCAGTTTTACAGTTATTGAGCTAAACTTGAGTGTGGTAGTAACTGAGACGCTTCCTCAACTTAACTGATTGAGAAATACTTTTAAAACTTTGCCGGGAACTATTGGACTTTACTCTGTCGGTCTTCGGTTTCATGAATTATTAGATCCATTTTAAATAAACTTTTAGAAATTAATAATTAAGTTTACAACTAAATGATTTTTAGATTCCTCTTCCAGTTGCCACAGTCAGCTGGAATCAAGAAACACCAAAATGGATGTAATGGTAGTGTCTGAAAGTCAGCACACACTCCCAGGGCTAACTCATCGTTGGTGATTTTGTCATGTTGTCTGAGGTCAGGTATAACCCGAGTGACAAGATGATCTTTGAAGATTTGATCACTGGAAGCAGGGGACTTTAATTTATAAAGCATTACAGAGCTTCTTGTAACAAGTTGCAATATGCTTCTAAGTAATTAGAATAAATAATTAAATGGACTGACAAAATTAGAGAAAGGCTGTTCCAAAAACCAGCAAAATAAACAAAACAACATGTATGTGTCCATTTTAATGTTAAATTATACAGGCTGAAGTTCACAGTGGATTATAAATGAAATGCGCTGTGATGGACTTGCGACCTATCCAGGGTTTCCCCCGCCTCTCGCACAGTGACTGCTGGATATGGGCACCAGTGACCCCCGTGACCCAAAAAGGAAGAAGTGGGTAAAAGATTACGACTGGATGGATGATTTGATTGATGAATTGAGCATGTGCCTTATTAAGCTGCTGTCAGCTGTGAAAGTGAACTTTGAAGCCCTGTGGTGAAAATAGGCATGTGAATGTGTGTTTAAAACTTCCAGTAACTACCAGTGTCTGGGAATGCAGAGTACAGGCTGGACAGACTGCCAGCTGTCAGTCCAGCCTTTTCACACTAAGTGAGGGGCAGAGAGGAAATGATGGATGACAGAGAAATTACGTCATCATCATTGTGGCTTGTTTGACAAATTTAGATTTTTTTTTCTGCCAGTATGTCTCTCCTGTTCCAAAGTCCAGGTTATGTAAATCAGCATCCCATCATTTGTCCATATTCCAAATAGGCCTGTCGCGATAAACAATAAATCAATTAATCGCATGATAAACAAAAATCATCTACCTCATTTTCATTCATCTACTTTATCGTTTCTTCGTGTCTTGAAGACACTGGATGGCAAAAAGACTCAACTATGGTGCTCTTCACTGACTCCTCCCTTTCTCTTTAAAATCAGTTTTAACTATCCAAAATCGCGTTTTTGGATCGTTAAAAGCAGCTAAGCTGAGAAGCTAAGCTACGAGCATGTCGAAGCTCCAAAATTCACGTTTGAAACCCGTGCCTTTGTGTAAAAAGTTGTTTTTCTCTGCAAAAAGAAGCTGAGAAATTGTTTACTGTTTTTTTATTAAAAGCTTTGTGTGAAAAATGCTATGATAAATAGCGCAAACCACACCGAGTGTCATCCATTTTGAGAACTGAAGAAAGGAAGGAGAGACAGCCCATATCACATCAGGGGCCTCCCTCCCATTTTTCATAAAGAGACACGCTGCTTGCTCCCTTCAGTTCAAACTGTCTTGTACTGCCATCCGGTGGTCAAATAACTGTACTACATGCAAAACAAATTAACAAACATTTCTTCTTAAATTTGACGCTAATTACATTGTAAAATTTCAAACAATATTATCGTTTATCGCAATAATTTCTGAGATAATTAATTGCCATGCAACTGTCCCAAACTTGAGCTTTAAACTTATGCTTTCATATTTTAAAGTGAGAAAGACACATTTTCTTTTAATAAATACATCAAACATGCTTCAAACAGACTTTTTTTCTTCATTAACGTAACCAGTATTTTAAATTATTTAGGTAAAAGCTAACTTTAAAGATCCCTATATACACAATCTACACTGCACCAAACTATACTAATTAGAATAAGAATGTTCGTGGCTGCTTTTGCTTCAGCAAAACAAGTTCTGTCTGAGAGAGTTGTTACAACCAATCACTATTTCTAACTGTGGGGAATTGTGACTATTAAAGCTGAGCCCTCAGCTTGAATAAAAAATGCTCTCATACAACCTGCTCATCAATTTACTTAAAAATATTGCACTAATATACATTTTTTAGGGCAACACATGTAGACAATGAATCGTCTTCATGGTGCATTCAAATACAACATGTAAATTCAATTATCCATGCCAAAATTTTAACAGTAACCCACAGAACTTGCTATTTCAGAAGAATTTCATTATGTGATGAAACCAAAAATATGGGGGAGTGGTGGCGCTGATGTTAGAGAAGGCGAGCCTGTGATTAAAAGGTTGCTGGTTCGATTCCCCAGACTGACAACATCAAAATATGAGTGGGAAAGGTGAAACACCCACACCTGCCTCCATCCTCATTTGCCCCACTCTGGACCCCTGAGCAAGGCCCTTAACCCCCACTATCTGCCCCCCCAGGTGCCCTAGATAACAGCTCTCTGCTCCACACAGAGGGCTGTGGTAGCTCAGTGGTCTCTGATTGCATCAGGAAGGGCATCCCGCGTAAAAACAATTTCCAAGCCTTGGTGCGAGTTACTTCACTGTGGCAACCCCTGAGGAAGGGAGCAGCCGAAAGAAGAAGGAAAAAAAAAAAAATACAATTTTATTATTGAAAAATATTGTAAACAAAAGTGGGACATTTTTTAGAGCAATTTACCAATTGTAAAAAAATAAAATACAGTATTGGGTAAAGTAAATCTCTGGAATTAATACTCAAGTTGTTTGGTCTTTCCCAGAATGT